>CAJDSM010029876.1:2304-13286 GCA_903981925.1 Ostrea lurida
TTTTTCTTTTCGAGAAATGCAGGCCTGATCACGTGCAGTATACATGTACATGCATATATATACGTAATAAGAAAAACAATGCGTTATCCTACCTGTCATGATAGAGTAAAAATTTGGATACGATGTCGATGGATAGTCAGGGACGATATATTCTGCTTTCACGCCATCTTTAGCCATGCCAGCGAATCCAGGCATGTCGATGTTATCAAAATAGTCCCATCGGAATCCGTCCATCAGAATGACCACCAGCTTAGAACAACCCCCGAAGCAGAAACTGCATAGCACCAGCAACAGTCTCCATGTGACGAACATACTTTCGAGAATTCGTCGGAAATGTATAGATATAATATTGCCTATATGACACAGAAAAAATGTATACGTTTGGTTTACCTTTTACCACATCTTGATGTCGATTCTCTGTCGACTCAACCTCTACTATGTAAAGGCAAAGATAACGAACAGTGATCAATCTCGTAAGTCCTAAATATAATACAAAAACAAGAGTTGGGCAATCACGGACCCCTGGACACACCAGAGGTGGGATCAGGTGCCTAGGAGGAGTAAGCATCCCCTGTTGACCGGTCACACCCGCCGTGAGCCCATAGTCTTGATCAGGTAAACGGAACAGTCCGTAGTCAATCAAAGATAAGCTTCAAGTACAATATCTCTTTGCCATTGCAGGGATACAGAAATATGTAAACAATGTGTATTGCGACATCACCACATGATACAATCTAATTAAAATAAGATCTTCCATCCGCTCCCCGGTTTCGGTACGTCGCGTGGAAGAATTAAGGATCACGTCAGAGTTCAATATGAATACATTATCTTATTATAATAAGCCAATCACAATACGGGATGATATTTTCATTTAGCAAATCAGATAACAGTTTTCTCGCTTGATTCGGTTTAGTATACATAATGCTGTCTTTTTCGATTTAAACGATAATAAAGGATTTTTTACCAGTTTCTGGTGTCGATGCGAGAGCTTTTTAATCACAATGTTTCCGAGCGAATCAGTCTCTCTTGTCTCCAAGCACATTTCATATATAACGTAAATACAGGCGTCACGGACACCGTCATAATTAAATAGACAGTAACTCTCGGGATTATTCAATGCCACATCTGTTCGGGTAGCATTACATCATAACTTACATTTCAGCTAAGTTGCAATTTGTTTGGTTTGATTGGTTATGGCAAATTGAACTCTGAATCGTGCCCTTAATGGGGCTATGTTGTTAGATCTCACCGACGTATCCAAAAACCGGCGGGAGCGGATAAAGATTTGCCACATGTAGTGCAACTGTTGCTCAAACAAAGCATTTATATTTGTAGATTACTTGTCTATATAAATTTAAACAATCAGAGATTTCTAACCTCCGCCATGGTTACATTTAAGTCTTCTGGATCCAGGATACGGGTCACCACCAAAATTTAACGGACTCACGGCGGGTGTGACCGGTCAGCAGAGGATGCTTACTCCTCCATGGCACCTGATCCTGCCTTCGCTTTTGTCGGAGGTCCGTGTTGCCCTACACTCGATTTTGTATATATGTTTTTGGAACTATGATTACGTTTAACACATTGTTTACTTCGCCATTTTATATATATCTTCTACCTTAGACCAAGATACATTCAAAAAATTACTTTTTTAAGGCAATCAAGTCTTCCAACAGTATGTTGGAATTCTCATGGGCACGTTTTGTGCTCCTTTATTAGCTGACCTATTCTTATGAAGCATAATTCATTCAAAATCTTCTACATAAAAAGAAGAAATCTCTGGCGAAGGCCTTTAATTTGACATTTCGATATATTGACGATGTTCTATCTATTGTTAATAATGGTTTTCGTTCACATTTTGATTTTATATACATCTATCCCAGCAAACTAGAGATAAAGGACACCACAGAGTCTTCCATGTCTGCTTCGTACATGGATATTTTATTGCACATTGGCAATAAGGCAAACTAACAACTCAACTTTATGACAAAGGGGCCGATTTCAGCTTCTCTATCGTCAACTTTCCATATTCATGTAGCAATATTCCATAATAGCCTGTGTATATCTCTCAACTTTTTATACGCAAGAGCCCGTTCTGCGTATGATAAGTTTTTAAATCGAGAAAGGCTTCTTATAAACAAGTTGTTGCAGGAATTTCAACAGCCAAATTTGAGGGCAACATTTCGAAATTCTACGGCCGTTGTAACGATTTAGTTTGCCAGTATGACCTGCCATTTGGTAAAATGTTGGCTGATGTGTTTCATAGTAATTGATAAGCCGTTTTTCTTACACCGATTTTACTACGGATTGCTCCCTTTACCTGATCAAGACAATGGGCTCACAGCGGGTGTCACCGGTCAAGAGGGAATGCTTACTCCTCCTAGGCACATGTTCCCACCTCTGGTGTGTCCAGGAACCCATGTTTGCCCAACTCCTGTTTTTGTATCATATATAAAATGGCGAAGTAACAAAGTATCAAACGTAATCATAGTCCAAAAAACACATACAAAATCGAGTGTAGGGCAACACGGACCTTCGACGAAAGCGAAGGCAGGATCAGGTGCCATGGAGGAGTAAGCATCCTCTGCTGACCGGTCACACCCGCCGTGAGACTTACGAGAGTGATCACCGTTCGTTATCTTTGCCTTTACATACATCAGTGTACCAATTTTTAAAGCGATCTGACCATTACTTTTTGCATGAAGTTTCTAACAGACAAATAAATCTACAATGTAAGGGGGCGAGATCAAACGTTCAATGTCTGACAAAAAACTAAATCCATAGTTTTCACAGAGACCCCCACCCCCTCCTCTCCCTGCCCAAAAACTTAATATGATCAATGATGGAACTAATGGATTAACAACTTAAACCATACGAGTATAATACTAAATCAAAAACACTTCGTATACCACTTCTGTTTATTCACAAACGAAAGTGTATTTTAAAACTATCAAACGTATATTAATAAAATGCAATACATGTATTATCATGTGTAATCGATGTCAGCTGAGAGAAACTTACGGGAATTTTCAACCCCCTTTCCTCCCTCAAACTATTTGAGATCGATCTTATAATCTAAACGGCGCCGTTTTGCATAACCATTTAGA
Organism: Ostrea lurida; assembly: GCA_903981925.1. Lineage (NCBI taxonomy): Eukaryota > Metazoa > Mollusca > Bivalvia > Ostreida > Ostreidae > Ostrea > Ostrea lurida. Next base: position 5,412 of record CAJDSM010029876.1, read on the forward strand.
GGAGGTAACAAACTTTCGATTTACTTTGTTGAATAAAATGCTCCTTTCGATACTTTGTTGAATAAAATGCAATGTGTTTGTTTTACATCCCATCGACGAATTTTCACTCATATCGACATGTCACAATATCGACACGTCACCACGGATTTAATTTTCACTCATATCGCCACGTCACCAGGGAATTAATTTTCACTCATATCGACACGTCACCACGGATTTAATTATCAGTTTCCCAACGCCTAGGACCGTAGCAATATTTTTTAATATGCCAAAGCATTTTATTGTTTAAACTTAAAGGTTTCAAGGGCAGAAAATTTAAAGATACTAATTGTTTAGATATTGTGATTTACATACATGCTCTGGGCTTGAACAGTTATTCTATAATTTAATGAATTTCGACAAAGATGTGCATCCTACATGTACTTAAAACAAGTATGTTTAATTAAATTTAAATGAGCCACACAGACGACATACATGTAGATCTAATACTGTAGAATTACATTGCGGTGGACACTAAAAATGGACGTGCAAATCAATTACTCACGATTGAAAGCTCTTTAGATAGGATACATGGCTTCACAAATTCATCCACGAAATGCAATATAATTAGTATATGTGGTATGAGGCGAGTTACATGTACTTGTACACGTTGGCTTGTTCAATGTACATTCAAGTGTGATTTCCTGGTTTTCTGCTTGCGTGTAATTACGAACTTCAGTGCAAATAAAAGTACGTGTTGTGTATTGAACACAATAATATATATGGATCACTTATATAGAATGTAAACGGCTAAAACGTTGCAAGATCCTGGAGCTGACGGTTTGGTCTGTATCCTGGGCACCTGGCGGACGGACGGACGATAAACACCATATAATACGTCTTTGTTGGACGTAAAAATAAAGTTTTGCTTATTTCGATACAGTTGTATATACGTTTATAAATATACAATTGAAAACAACAAATAGGCGAAGTTAACATCGTGTTAAACATAATCATAATCCAAAAACAACATATACAACATCGAGTGTAGGGCAACACGGACCTCCGACAAAAGCGAAGGCAGGACCAGGTGCTATGGAGGAGCAAGCATCCTCAAAACCAATTTGATAAATATCAATTTCTGTATGTGAAAAAAAAACTAGGAAAATAATCTGGTGACGTATCTAAATAGTCGCCCTCAAAGTCATGTATGTTATATATTTTTCTTTGAGAATCAAACCAAATAAATAATTTACTTTATCAAAATATTTATTGTATGCATGTATTTTTTTGAAACAATTGAAATTTAAAGCAAAATTTCACCAAGTTGAAAAGGTTGGTTTTATGAATACTATGAATGATAATGTACTTTAACATTGCTGTTGTTAATATCTAGAATTTGGACTAGCCTAAATTTCTTAAAATTCTTAATTTCTGCTCAGCCATGATTCATGAAGACCAGACCCTATTTGAGTCACTCTTCTTTTAACGTAGAATTTCGCAGTCCTCCATAAAATAGCTTATTAATGTCGTGAAATTTCACCTTTGGGTTGGAGTATAAATCTGAAATAGTTTATCCAGTTTCATCTGATTCACATATTTGTTTTTAAATGGTCACACTTCGTAAGTGTGTGCTGAATTTTTCTCTTGACTTTGATTAAATCCTCGGAATTTTAGATACACGAATTGAAGAGTAATTTCTGTGTCTGTTATCTAATTACTTAAAAACCGACGTTTTTAATTTCGAATCCGTGCTAATTGATATGCAGAATCAATGCGCAAGAGGGATGATATATTACATGTAGCTGGTTTTGGAAGACATATTACTGACATAACTGATAAAGTAACATAACTGGCGTCGGTTAGACCCTCGGACTTTCAATCGAGAGGTTGTGAGTTCGAATCCTGGCTGTGGCAGGGCCGACGTTGTGTCCTTGGGAAAGGCACTTTACATGAATTTCCTCACTCCACCCAAGTGTAAAAAGGGTACCTAGCTATAAACAGTGAAAGATGTTGTCAGAATGTTAGTGTTTTAGCGCTGTATAAACGGCAGCTTGCACTGAGAAGGTTCTGGATTGTTATGGTCTGCTGGGGGTAATGATGTATTGTAAAGCTCGATGCAGCACTCGCAATCCTTTATGTAAACATTTTTTTTGTTTTGTTTACATAAAGATTGCTTCACAAAAAATACTATGTTTAAAGCAAAATAAAACGCAAGAAGTGCTAGAAAATGTTTAATTGTGTTCAGATAGAACTTGTAATTTGAAATTCTGCTTTAAACGGAACGTTTACTAGCATATTCAATATAGGTAAACAAAAACACGGCACGAGCCTTGTTTACATGCATAGCAAGGAACTAGAAGTGCTGTATCTCACTTGTAACTCAACAAATGACGTTCAAATTTTTGCTGACCATTAGAAATAACATAATTAATCAATTTGAACATTAGAAATGCAAATACAAAATTTAGCGCAAATGTGTCCATGTCCCTTTAATACATCCTTTTATGGTTAGCTTTATGGAAATATAAAAATAATCAACAATTTTCAGGCAACTATTATGGAGAGAGCACAATTGTTTTCTGGTGCAAACCATATACACGTGTACATTATATCGTAAAAGGAAAACATTTTGAGATTTTGGAAAAGTGTGCAATAGAAGGCCTCAATCATGCGCAACCTTCCATGCCCCGAAAATCGAAGGTTTTTATAAGGTGTGGATCTGTAGCTCTCTGATCTGTCCCAATATTTTTTCAGAGAAGTACAGTTTTGCAGCTAGGTCCATAGCAACAATCTGGGGTCTCGAGTAGCAATTCTGTGCACTATTTTTCATATCCATGCACGTGGTGAAAGGCTACAGCCCAGACATGAAACTACTATATGCACGGCGGGTGTGACCGGTCAGCAGAGGATGCTTCTTCCTCCATGGCACCTGCTCCTACCTTCGCTTTTGTCGGAGGTCCGTGTTGCCCTACACTCGATTTTGTGTATATGTGTTTTGGGACTATGGTTGCGGTTGACGCATTGTTTGCTTCGCCATTTTATATTTGATGATGGGTAATCTCATTTACTTTATTTCGACTAAGGGCTCACGGCGGGTGTGACCGGTCAGCAGAGGATGCTTACTCCTCCATGGCACCTGGTCCTGCCTTCGCTTTTGTCGTCGGTCCGTGTTGCCCTACACTCGATTTTGTATGGTTTTTTTTTAGATTATGATTACGTTTGACACAATGTTAACTTCGCCTTTTTGTACACTGACCTTTGGCCAATCCCACATTATCAGGAGAAATAAGCCAAGCATATTTTTTTCAAATGTGGCGCATTTCAGACATTTTCAAACAGATGTATACAAAACATTGACTTTTGGAGACCTTCTGAACACAGCATTATATATAAATGTGCGTGCGTGTGTATGATATTATTTCAACATAATGTATCAAAAACCAAAACATGATGTAAAAAGAATCAAAATATTTTTTAGCTTTATATAATGGTTTATTAGAATATATAGCTATACATGTTATATCCATATGTTTATACAATGTGGTTTAACGTTTTCACTATCTATCATATGATAGTGACTTAATTAGTAACAAACCGCCAGAACAAACTACATGTATTATAGGGAAATGATATGTTAATAAGATGCTTTGACATCATACAGACGCCAATATGTTATGCGGAAATGACTTAAGGATCCTCTATACACTAATCAAAAATGTTTTTTAGACACTGAGAAAATTAAATTACATTAAGGTGTTCATATTTAGTTTAAAAGATTTTCCTTATATAATCATGTGTGTGTAAAACTTTGATCCCCTATTTGGGCCCCATCGTACCCTGGAGGTCAATGATTTTGAACAAAACTTGAATCTCTTCTATATCTGGAAGCTTTCATATAAAATTTTCACTTTCTGGCCCAGTTTTTCTTGAGAAGAAGATTTTTAAAGATTTTCCCTATATAATTATGTGTTAAATTTTGATCCCCTATTGGGCCCCATCGTACCCCTGGGAGTCATGATTTGAACAAACTGAATCTCCACTATATCAGGAAGCTTTCATATATATTCAGCTTTTCTGGCCCAGTGATTCTTCATAAGAAGATTTTTAAAAGATTTTCCTATTATATTCACATGTACAACTTTCATCCCCTAACGTGGCCCCATAGTAGCCCTGGGGGTCATGATTTGAAGAACTTGAATCTCCATCAATCTAGGAAGCTTTCATATAAATTTCAGCTTTTCTGGCCCAGTGTTTCTTGAGAAGATTTTAAATGACACCACCTTTTTTTCATTTTCGTTATTATATCCCCTTTGAAGGGGCCCGGTCCTTATTTGAACTTGAATCCCCTTCACGCAAGGATGATTTGTACCAAGTTTGGTTAAATTTGGCCCAGTAGTTCTGGAGAAAAAGTCGAAAAATAATGTGAAAAGTTGACGACGCCAACGACAAGGACGGCAGCTGACAACGGACAAAGCTCACTTGAACAGCCTTCGGCTCAGGTGAGCTAAAAAGGTAGAAATGATATAAAGAAACTGACTTCTCATTGAATGATTTTTGATGTCAAGGACCATATGAAATGTTTTGACGTTATTTTATACCGCCTGAAATCTATTTATTTATGAATATGACTTTAAAAATGAAATATATTTTCAATGAATTACCATGCTTTTTGATTGAATGTTACGTGCATCCAACTATGTAATACATATAAATGACGTCATAAAGTTTCACTACATAATTCATCAAGCAGGCATTTTAAAACAAGAGGCCCATGGGCCACATCGCTCACCTGAGTGACCTTCGCCCTCGTACTCTATATCAGGAAGCTTTAAGGTAAATGTTGTCTTTGGTCTTGAGAAGACAATTTTAATATATTATTCAAATGTAAAACTTTGATCCCCTATTGTGGCCCCACCATTACCCCGGGGGTCATGATTTGAACAAACTTGAATTCTCCACTATATCAGGAAGCTTCCATATAAATTTCAGCTTTTCTGGTCCAGTGATACTTGTTGAGAAGATTTTTAAAAGATTCCCTATATAATCATATGTAAAACTTTGACCCCCTATTGTGGCCCCATCGTACCCCCGGGGGTCATGATTTGAACAAACTTGAATCTCCTTATATCAGGAAGCTTCCATGTAAATCTCAGCATTCCTGGCCCAATGGTTCGTGAGTAGAAGATTTTTTTTTAAATTCCCTATATAACCATATGTAAAACTTTGATCCCCATTGTGGCCCCATCGTACCCCGGGGTCATGATTTCAACAAACTTGAATCTCCTCTATATCAGGTAGCTTCCATTAAATTTCAGCTTTCCTGGCCCAGTGGTCTTGGAAGAAGATTTTTTAAATATTTCCCTATATAACATATGTAAAACTTTGATCCCCTATCTCAGCTTTCCTGGCCCAGTGGTTCGTGATAGAAGATTTTTTTTTTTAAATCCCTATATAATCATATGTAAAACTTTGATCCCCTATTGTGGCCCCATCGTACCCCCGGGGGTCATGATTTCAAACAAACTTGAATCTCCTCTATATCAGGTAGCTTCCATATAAATTTCAGCTTTCCTGGCCCAGTGGTTCTTGAGAAGAAGATTTTTAATATTTTCCCTATATAATATATGTAAAACTTTGATCCCCTATCTCAGCTTTCTGGCCCAGTGGTTCGTGAGTAGAAGATTTTATTTTTTTTTAAATCCCTATATATAATGTAGAAACTTTGATCCCCCTATTGTGGCCCCATCGTACCGGGGGTCATGATTTCAACAAACTTGAATCTCCTCTATATCAGGTAGCTTCCATATAATTTCAGCTTTCTGGCCCAGTGGTTCTTGAGAAGAAGATTTTTTAATATTTTCCCTATATAATCATATGTAAAACTTTGATCCCCTATCAGCTTCTCTGGCCCAGTGGTTCGTGAGTAGAAGATTTTTTTTTTTTAAATCCCTATATTCATATGTAAAACTTTGATCCCCCTATTGTGGCCCCATCGTACCCCGGGGGGTCATGATTCAACAAACTTGAATCTCCTCTATATCAGGTAGCTTCCATATAAATTTCAGCTTTCCTGGCCCAGTGGTTCTTGAGAGAAGATTTTTTAATATTTTCCCTATATAATCATATGTAAAACTTTGATCCCCTATCTCAGCTTTCCTGGCCCAGTGGTTCGTGAGTAGAAGATTTTTTTTTAAATCCCTATATAATCATATGTAAAACTTTGATCCCCTATTGTGGCCCCATCGTCCCCCGGGGGTCATTATTTGAACAAACTTGAATCTCCACTATATCAGGAAGCTTTCATATAAATTCAGCTTTTCTGGCCCAGGTTCCTGAGAAGATTTTTAAATGACATCACCCTATTTTTTGCATTTTCGTGATTATCTCCCCTTTGATAAGGGCCTGGTCCTTCATTTGAACAAAACTTGAAGCCCTTACCCAAGGATGATGTGTAGCTAGTTTGGTTGAATTTGGCCCAGCGGTTCTTGAGAAGAAGTTCGAAAATGTGAAAGTTAACGGACATACGGACAGACAGACGGACGGACGGACAGACGACGGACAAAAGGCGATCAGAAATTACTTGAACCTTCGGTTCAAGTGAGCTAAAAAATAACGAATAGGCTTAATGATATACAGAGTAAGACCTAACGATATAAAAGAATGTCTTAATATATTTAGGAGTCTAAGACAACTACAGCGTTCCATATAAATCTTTACAATCGAAGACTATTTTACTATCGATAACTCCTAAAACACACGGATATAAACACTAACACGTGCTTATCTTAATAAGCACCATTTCAAAGTCTGATATCGGAGTCGTTTATTCTCGTGGTTTTAGAAATTTCGTTGTTTGAATGTAATAATGAATTCGTCGACATTAATTTTCGGTGACTTATAACTCAGTTATATACAATGTATATTGGGTTTCAATACAAAAATTCATCGTGGATTTATTTCATTTGATATATCAACGATTAAAGTGGCATATAGGCCCGACGAACCTACTTTTATTGATAAATGTATATTGTAACGAAATTGATGTATGAATATATGTACATATGGCACTATAAATACTTACTTATAATAAAATGGCGAAGTAACAAAGTAAATCAAACGTAATCAATAGTCCAAAAAACACATACAAAATCGAGTGTAGGGCAACACGGACCTTCGACGAAAGCGAAGGCAGGATCAGGTGCCATGGAGGAGTAAGACATCTACTGCTGACCGGTCACACCCGCCGTGAGCCTGTAGTCGAAACAAAGTAAACGGGTTACCCGTCGTCAAATCTAGTATGAAATTGACAGTCTACACAAAGGGTATGAAACAAATCAGTCAACATATGATTTAGTGATAATTTTGTAATTCGCAAACAAGGTCATTATAGCGACCGTAAGAATTTGCGAAATGATGACTTTAAACGAGATTCGTTTAAACCCGCAACATCAACTTTTTGGTAGTAGTTGCCTCGCTTAAAAATCATCATACGCATGGCATGCCCTTGCGTATCGAATCAACTGAGAGACATACACCCATAAGCAGGTGATAGTGGTACATTCTACACAAAAAAGGAAAAGTTGACAATTGCAAAGTCAAGTCATCACGTTTATCATATAATGTAATATGATGTATAATAATAATATAATGTAATATAATTAAGTTATATGATGCTTGGTGTAACATTACGAACACGTACAAGATAAAATTTAGCATATTTCGTAAATTATACAAGAACTTTTCCTTTCGAGGAGTTGCATATATCACAAAAATGGCAGAAAAGTAAGAGTCAATGTATCTCTTTACTATGACTGTCAATAACTGTCCTCGAACATGTAATCAAATACACATGCAAATCTGTCACTACCACTTAGCCGAGTAATCAAATATCAC
>CAJDSM010029879.1:9615-19657 GCA_903981925.1 Ostrea lurida
GAGACCCTCGGGGACTAACGTCCGACCAGCAGAGGCCTAACCATATGCAATTAAACTACAGTCACCTTGTTATCCTCTAAAACTCCAGTGGTGTACAAGAAAAAGTACTTTCCACAGTATGAACAACTTTCAAGCTGTTTTAGAGGCCATCTAAGTGGACCAATTGTTTGATTCATATCTGTAAAGATTTGAACAATCGGTAACACATTTGTAGGTTATTATTAATTATCTGTTTGCATATATCGTTCTGTGATACTTGCTTCATATGAGTAACAAAATTTGCCCGACTCAGGTGAAACGGACTACATTTTAGGCACAATAGTCCACTGTTAAAAACTCCTAGACATCTACTGTAATCTTATTTTTCCTGTGGGAAATTTATAAATATTCCAGTAGGTTTTTCCAAGATCTAACTTAAATAATAAGATGGTCGACTGACAAGTAATTAATTTTTGTTGACTACAATTGCATTCAACTAATCCTTTTGAGATGGATTAAAGCTGATGGAGGACAATAATAGTTTTGTTCACAATTTTGATCGTAGAGGATCCTAGTATGTCTACCCCTCGAAAATTACAGAGAAAGTGAGAAGTCATACGAAAAAATTTAATGCACATTTGATAACATAGCTAATCAACTTAAAATTTATTCTGAATCGGTGGTACATGATGTTATGAAGTGTTATTATACAGCATAATTTTGCAATGAACTGAGTTGCAGTGCTAAATAGTCTTCCCATAATCAAAAACGTGGATATGCACTATCCTGTACCCGGGCGCTTTGGTATTGTACTAGAAGTAGTACGGAGCCCAAGTTAGAACCATGGTAATCCCATGAACAGCTATTTAATGTACATTAACTCAGTATCTATCTCTGCTGAATCGCTGATCCTACCCCGTAGTATGGTAGAGAGGCTGGAATCTGATATCGTTATGCCTCGCGTCATCAGTACGGACAAATAACTTATTTCTCTGGTGTTTCTAAATAATTAAATAACTAACAAATTTAGTGTTCTCCAGATATGTTATACGCTGAAAGACTGTGGAATAATATGAAAGTGTATTCACAGTAGAGCGTGTATTGGAATAAGCTGGTATAAGAATTCTCTTGACATACAGGTATTGTTTCTTTAAAGTACCCAACTGGATAACCTATAATGTTAATGAATGTTTCTTAGGAAGTATTTAATTGATTGTAATTAAGTGAAGTTTGTTGCTTGGATACACACCAAATTTACAATCATTAGACTAACTGTAAACAAAGAAAAGAGGTTTATGGTATGCTCTAGACCTAACTGATAAAGTTCATAATTCATGTGTTTATCTGATTATTTCAACAATTAGTGAAATACAGAAAATAAATATTAAGTGAATCTTATTAGTTGTATTGACTTAATGTAATCTATGAGGGTTGGTGCTTATGACGCGATGAAAAAAAGCTGCTAGAGCTATTCAAGAATGTTAGAAGAATAAATACACGTACTGTGATAGTACCCTATTCTTTGTTCTCGAGGTATATATATTGTGTATAGAATTTTTGGCTAAAGAGGTTTTTAGAAGCTTCTAATGGGATAAGTTGGGTTTGATAAATTTAGGAGATAATTAGGTTTATAAATTCTATAAATTAAAATACATAAATCACAGGATGCACAGTGTGTAATGTTCTCATCTGTCCTACGCTTAGAGTGTACTCTGCATTCTTATGTACACTTGTGTCGAACATAGCAAAGATAGCAGTTTTGTGTAGTAAAGAAGAAAGAAATTAGGTTGTATCAGGACTTGGTATTATGCAGTAAACAAATTGCTTCAACCCACTTCCATACAAATTTCACATTCGTTGACGTTTTCACTAATAAGAATAAATACAAGTTTGATTTTAATTTCTTCAACAGTAAAAATAGGAGTTTGATCGTATTTCAATTCAGCAACCACAAAAGATTGATCAGAACATTTCAATAGCTGTGTTTGTTGGCTCAGTCTCAGCCCTGAAGTGGGATCGACCCCCGGGGGTACGATGGGGCACAAAAATGAGGGGGGTCAGTTTTACATATGAATATATTAGGAAAATCTTTAAAACTCTTCTCAAGAACCACTGGGCCCAGGAAAGCTACATTATATGGAAGCTTCCTGATATAGAGGTCTCATTTTGTTTCTTTTTGTTGTCAGTTTTTAGAAGAATATTATCTCTCATCATATAGTCTGGTCCGAATTCACAAAATAAAAAACTTCTAGGATTTAAATTATTATTTGGTCCAGCATTATGTTTTTCATCTATAACACTTATTTGTTCGAGTGAATGCTTACTCCGAAAAAGTTAGGCTGACCTTTCTGAAATCTGATGCTTTGATAATCAAAAATGAGGCGAATTCAAAATACGGACACAATTTTTCCCCACACAAATGTGCGGTGTGTAATCAGACTGGTATCAAGCTGGGGAATGTTGTGTGCTTAAATGAGAACTATCACATAATCTGATATAATTTAATATATGTAAGCCATGATATAGGTGGAAACACTTTGATTTAAATAAATCACGCCGTTCATAATCGTTCTCTTAAAACTACGAAATATGTATCCTCTGTATTTTATAAGCTATTATATGTGCATAACAATTCATAACATTGTTTAAGTAATTTCTTGTGCACAATATTTTGTCTAGCGGTTCCATCATGCCAAGCACTGAACTCGTCTGCATCAAACCACCATCATCTTTGTGTGGGTTCCATGTAAAGACTGTAAATTTGTGTTGCAGATTTCAGCCAGGATACTAGGCAAGCTCTGAATATGGGATTTTATATGAATTCATAAGTTATAGGCACAAACACCAACCATCGCGCAAACTTCCATCGATAATGTTATTTGCGCACATGAGTAATAAGGGCTTTCAAATTGTTTTGCGCCATATTCATCAGAGCTTTGGTATGTGCTCGCATTTATCATGCATGCATAAAGGCATCACTGTTGGAGGCCTATTCTCAAGGGCCTCATTTGTATTTTCCCAAACAATACATTCCTTACCGTATCTAGTAGCTCCGCTTCTTGGTTATAACTTACCGACAAATTTTCACATCTATTTCTGAGCGGGTGCTTGTACGATCAGGCATGTAACAACGATAGTGAACACTCCCGGGAGTGTATCTGCTGAGTGTGTACCTGGATTAAAAGCAGATGCAAGTAAGGTGGGGACATCCCTTATTTGTTTCTTTCAAGAAATCAGGTAGGTTGCTTAGTGAAACGCATCAACAGGATGATTAAAAGTTCTCTTGCTATCTATCAGTATGAGATCTTTATAATAAAACATTGAAGGGAAGCATATACTATTTGGCATATATAGAGAGAACTGTGATTTCCCCTCTCACTTATCTTAACAGAAATACGCTATCTGTCTGAAATCCTGTCTATCTGAAGCACAGTGAGAGTATAGCTGAAATTCATATTGAATCAACAAGTCTCCTTATTGTACAGAATGGAAACTTAATTCGCTGTGTTCATAGGATATCAAAAGAGTGCATGTAGTTCCTGAACCACGTTGCAATAACAAAGCAATCTGCGTTGACAATGAATGTGTTTGCTTTTGCAACATACTCAAGTTGTCGAGTACACCCTACAGGGTCATAGTATTCTGATGTGGGCGGTGCCGGACCAATAGTATGGTGACCGATTTACGAGAGTAGTTTATTTAATCGATAAATAATAAAATGAACCACTTCTGCGGGTACGTCATCTCTATAAAGATGTGAGGCTCTTCTGTCTCACTGGCACCTCACACCCGTGCTTGGTCTAAACTTCTAGAAGCAAATCTTATACAGGAAAAAGTACATGCGTAATAACCTTTAGGTACTACGATATGATGATTCATTATCAAAAGAGCTGTTTTGAGTACTTGTACAAATTTTTGGTGTAATGTTTACATACGCAAGAGCAATATGCTTTGGAGTCCACTTGTTTTTTCTGCTAACAACTCACCTCCCATATGACAATATCTTGAGCGACAATTAAAATTGCTTATTTTTTATCTGTCTAGTGCACACGGCAGGCTCTTCGCAGGAAGCAATTTCCAAAAAGTTTTGCCCACATAAGAAGATTAAAAACATGAAGACATTTCCTGGAACAAGCAATGGCATCGTCTACATCACGTTTAAAACCTTTATGCCCTTCCGTATCATTGCAGCATTATCTCTAATTTCAATGCAACATGTACACAGTTCGTGAAAGAGTTTACAATGTGTAGGCTTATAACTTCGGAGCAAAGCTGTAGAAATATTATCATCCATAGTGTCACAAATCTTTGCTGGCTCATTGAAATTTCTCCAAAGATGAGATGCAGACCAAAGTATCGTGGCACTGAGAAGGCGTTTCGCTTACAAGGCAGATAGGTTACATATCCATAGGACTGATAAACTGAAAGATACATTTTACACCCGTTATGTTGTAGGTGTTCTTTGAATGTCGAATCTTCGCGTAAGTAACACTGAGGGGATTTCAGACCCAATCTCTTCGATTCAGTCTACAGTATTCCAAATTCAATAAAGCTGCAAAATTTGGTGCATATTCCTGCGTAGTTCAAAGCTACGAACAAGAAAATCATGCTAGATTCTCACCTTGGGACTCTTTCATCACTGTTTTCTGCGTTTCATACTTAATGCATACATAAATTTTAAATGGTAAATTTTACCTCATTGCAGCGATCAAATCGCTTAACATTCCGTAATTTAACTCGCAATGCCTCTCATATTGTGGACAGGATAAGACTATGTCGAGTTAAGAAAGGTTGGTATCGTTGAATAACTTCTCGATGTCTGTTTTTGCAAATACAAAAGTACACATAACTACTCCATATCTGACAAGGAGAAATATGACTTTTCTTAAGAGGAACGGGTCGTTGAAGAAGAGAGATTGGAGGAACGTAGCAAGTAAGAGCGGTATTTCCCTGTGAGTCTGTATTCGACCATGGAAATCTTCAGGACAAAGCTTTCTGTTTCTATTTGCTTTGTATAGATTTTTTGGTTATAAATTCAACTGTGACATTTCCTGTAGACAGAGAGTCCTTTACAGGCTGAACTCAGGCTGCTCAATTCTATCCATAGCATCAATATTTTATTACATTTAACTTTTTTACAGAGATGCTCTCTCAATTATGTTTCTTATTTGCTCACTCACTCTTCTCAACTCTAAAATCTGGAGCTTCACTGTCTGATATATCACACACACATCAGGATTAGTATTGATGCTTTTCGTTTACGCCTAATGATTCAGTCATATTGAAGCCCTGCACCAATGAAACTGGTTAACAACATTTATTAATAACTACGTATAGCTTTATTCATGACGAAATTATTACGTAGTAAGACTCTTTATTCATGACGCTACTGTATTACGTCTCCATCACAGATTTTGTTAGCTAAAACTATGGAAATTAGTGTGCGGACTGCTTAATGTAAACTGCATATAACTTGGAATTTTATTCATGCCTTATTACTACTTTCAAAACTGAACTATTCATAATATAATAATATATTTTTTTTGTTTTTTTAGTATATCCACGGCAGAAAGAACTAATCTAAATGATGAACATGCATGTAGCAAAGAATAAAAGATTTTTTGAAAAAAACAGAGAATTCCGAATTTTTGGAGGAAAACGCTGCATTATTTAAGCTAAAAGTACTTCATTTCTGAAGCTATTAGAAATGTTTTAATACTGAAACTAAGTTATACAAGGCTATTTGGGAATCCCTTTTCTAGGTTGAGCGGCTTCAACGGAGAATTTGGAAAAAATTGGTGTGCCGCCCAATTTGAATCGCCATTTTGACTACTTAACGCCAAATTTTTCATGAAGGCAGCATATTTTGTATTCAGCATACTCGAAATAGGTTAAAAACATTGTTGAGACAATATTAAATTAATGCCGTTAGAACTTATTTCTAGCTTCCTTTTAAGAATCAGGACAGAACTTATGATATTCCCAACAGAATTAGACCTATGCTTATTGCACAGGGCTGTGCAGTGAGGGTTCTTAGACATGCTGGATGCCTGCGCGACAATATGGGACCTTTGCTTTATTTTAGCGTGCTCCTTTACTATGCCTAGCTATAATGCCTGCTCAGTGTGATTACCACAGAACTTGGTTTTTTAGCGTTCCTCCCTTCTGCAATCTTGAGTGTTTGATTTAGGAGCAGTGATCCAGCCTCGAACTTATAATCGAAGGTGTTAGGCAATTAGTTAAAGGGGGACTGGCTATCAAAAGTCTACATAATTGACAAGACGCCGGGTCATTTCCAACCTTTGAAAAGAACTGTGCAAGTTGTGAGAAATTGTTTTCTGAGAATCTTATTGTTTAATGATCATGTAAATTATTTGACCCACTTTATTTTTTGTGATAGAAAGAGGACAACATTTATGTGTAAACATCTTGATCCTGACATTTTTTTGCAAAGATTTTGTTTCCAATTTTGCTATATTCTAAGTTCTTAGGCTGTAGCATGATGAATGAGCTGTTCGTAACAGCTTACAGAGTCACTTAGGATCATCAACATTCTTTTAAACATGGGTACAATTTTGTTATGGTTACATATGTTTTAAAACTAATTTCTAGATAATGTGTCGTACAACACGTCACAGAAAAAGATCGCCAAAAGAGTTTTTCTACAAAATATGTTCATAATGACTACTTGGGTCACAGTAAATATTACATGTTTTAATCATTTTGATTCGTTTCAATGTTAGCAGGCGGTTTACACTATATACATGCAGTTATATTTGATGATTTCAACTACACAGTGACCTGGGTATTACAACTACAGCTATTTATATTTTATGTTGATTTTGGAACTCGCAGTACCTTCTATTTTACACACGCTATGTTATATTTTATGGTTTGATTTTTGCGACTCACAGTGACGCTATTTACACTCAGTCTATGATTATTTATGGTTTGATTTTTGCAAGACTGCGTATTGACCATGGGGATGTTGGTCCCCCCAATGAGTCCCCAGCTCACTCTGGTTCCATGGTAATCTCTCTGTCACAGCGGACACGACTACCTCATCAACTTCTTAAGCTTTAGGATAACCATAAATACATTGCTTTGCCCTTTTTATTTTATATTTACATTTATGAATATGCAGTGGTCTTCCATAATGACTTTTTTCCTCCACAAGATGTACTTGGTGAATCTCGTAAGCAATACTATACCGGATATGAAAGCTTAATGGTTTATTTGAGAATTAGGCATTTATAAAGATAATTGTTTTTATATCATTTTAATATACATGGTATTCCAAACGAAGTGCAAAACTGTTCATCTGCTTAATTTGAATCCCCTAATGTTTTCAAGCATGTCGTGACACTTGCAATTTCCTCTGCTAGCAATTTTTTTAAGGCTTGAGCAATAAATCTTTCAAATTTAATGAAGAGGATTGCTACAGAATTTCCCTTTTCACCCTAACTGGGATTATCTCATGATCTGCTGACTGGGGGGATCAATAACATATTGTAGCAGTGACCAAAGACAGATTAGAGGCATTAGCCTGCAGCTAGCCATTGTAGCAGATAATGAATGTCAATTTGGACCGGAGGATAAAAGCCAGGTCTAATAGAGAGGAGTGATTAAAGCACTGGATAGCTAGGACCAAAGACATAGATCTACAGCTAGGACCAAGCAAAACAGCAACACTGATCCACAGCTATGGACCACAAGATCAGCTAGCACAAAGACATAATCCAGCTAGGACCAAGCAACTAGCACATGACAACGCAGGACCAAGCATAGAACAGCTTAGGACCAAGCAAAAGAACAGCTAGACACGCTAGGAACCAGCATAGGACAAGCACAAACGCAACCTATGCTGACCAAGCAATAGATACATGCTAGGACAAGCAAAAAAACAGCAACACTGAATGACACTAGCCGCACCCACAAGCCACACAAACAGCTAGAAGCACAAAAAAGAACTGGTATACTAGCCATGCATGATACAGACCAAGCATAGATACAGTGGCCAAAGCACAAAAACGCAACAGCTGACCAAAGCTAGGACCACAGTCAAAACACTGAACCTGATATAGCTAGGACCAAGCACAAAAACAGCAACACTGATATAGTGGACCAAGCATAGATACAGCTAGGACCAAGCACAAAAGGCAGCAAACACTGATATAGCTAGACCAGCAATAGATACAGCTAGACCAAGCACAAAACGCAACACTGATATAGCTAGGACCCAAGCATAGCTACAAGCTAGACAGCACAAAACAGCAACCTGATACAGCTAGGTCCAAGCAGTAGATACAGAGGACCAAGCACCAAAACAGCAACACGACACAGCTAGACAAGCATAGATATCAGCTAGACCAAGCACAAAAACAGCAACACTGATACAGCTAGGGCCAAGCCAAATAACGCACACTGATACAGTAGGACCCAAGCATACTGTATAAGTGGTTTTTACGCGTGGGAATTTACACTAAGACGCGGTCACGTATGAGCGCGTAAATTCCCACGCGTATAATAATAAAATAGCATATATGTTTATTTATTCAGTGACCCGGTATTTTTCCCCACGCGAATGTTGGGCTGGAAAAACGCATCTTACCCCGCTAAATAACCACTTTTCAGTAGATACGCAGGACCAGCACAAAAACAGCAACACTGATACAGCTAGGGCCAAGCACAAAACTGCAACTGATAACAGCTGGACAAGCACAAACACAACATTGTATAAAAAAAAAAAAAAAAAAAAAAAACAGCTTGGAAAGCCAAACAGCAACACTGATAGCTAGACAACACTGATAGCAGTAGGGGCCATAAGTGCAAAAACTGCAACACTGGTACAGCTAAACAAGCACAAAAACAGCATCTAGCTGTACCAGTGTTGCAGTTTTTGCACTTATGGCCCTAGCTGTATCTATGCTTGGTCCCATATCAGCTGTTTGCTGATCCTGCTTATCAGTCTTACTTGTGGTCTAGCTATACAGTGTTGCTGTTTTTGTGCTTTCCTAGCTGTATATTGTAGTGCTGGCTGCTTTGTGGGGTGCTTGTCCTAGCTGTTCAGTGTTGCTGTTTTTTGCTTGTCCTAGCATGTATCTATGCTTGGTCCTAGCTGTATCATTTGCTTTTTGTCGCTTGGTCCTAGCTGTCAGTGTTCGCTGTTCTTTGTGCTTGGACCTAGCGTATCTATGCTTGGTCCTAGCTGTCATGTTGCGTTTCTTGGTCCTAGCGTGCATCTATGTCGTCGCTACTGATTCTGCTGGTCATAGCTGTGGTATCAGTGTTGCTTTGCTTGGGTCTCTGTACTGCTTTGGTCCTAGCGTGTAGATTCTATGTGTATCTATGCTTGGTCCTAGCTGTATCAGTGCTTTAATCACTCCTCTCTATTAGACCTGGCTTTTATCACTCCGGTCCAAATTGACATTCATTATCTGCTACAATGGCTAGCTCAGGCTAATGCCTCTAATCTGTCTTTGGTCACTGCTACAATATTTGTTATTGATCCCCCAGTCAGCAGTATCTGAATAATCCCAGTTAGGGTGAAAAGGGAAATTCTGTAGCAATCCTCTTCATTAAATTTGAAAGATTTATTGCTCAAGCCTTAAAAAATTGCTAGCAGAGGAAATTGCAATTGTCACGAATGCTTGAAAACATTAGGGGATTCGAAATTAAGCAAGATGAACAGTTTTGCACTTCTGTTGGATAATACATGTATATTAAAATGATATAAAAACAATTTATCTTTATAAATGCCTAATTCTTCAAATAAACCATTAAGCTTCATATCCTGGTTAAGTATTGCTGACGAGATTTCACCAAGTACATCTTGTGTAGGAAAAAAAGTCATTATGGAAGACCACTGCCATATCATCAAATAAATAAAATAAAAGGGCAAAGCAATGTATTTATGGTTACCTAAAGCTAAGAATTTGATGAGGTAGTCGTAGTCCGCTGTGACAGAGAGATTACCATGGGAACCAGAGTGAGCTGGGGAGCCATTGGGGGGACCAACATCCTCCATGGTCAAATCGCAGTCTGCAAAAATCAAACCATAAAA
>CAJDSM010029887.1:6222-20970 GCA_903981925.1 Ostrea lurida
TTACATGTATCTTTTAGCACTAACTAGTTATTATTTGCATTTAAAATCGCGTATTCGGGAAATAAATGAACGGAAAATGTGAAGAAATATATCAACTAATTAATTAAAGGTTTTCAGATACACTTTCATAAAGACACCCAATGCAAAAATGAAATAAAGAAAAAGGGTTGCAATATATTTTTGGCATAGTGTGTTTATTAAAAGGACAGATAGAATAAAGAACTCATTAGTTTCCTATGAAATTCAAAAATACATTTATTAATTAAAGGTTTCTGTTTTCGTTTACACAAACCCTACTTCCACACACAGACACTTGACGTAAATAAAAATATATTTGATAAAAAAAACTAGAACACTGACAAAGTCAGCAAGGGCCCCGCTGAGGCAAATGTTTTGATGTACACATCTGCATATGGTGATAAACAAGTTTGCAAACGTGAAGTAAAATTTATAGATTTTGAGTTGTTCATGTAGTATTCACAAAATATGACTCGGAAAATCTGTGAATTTTCATCGAACAATGAAGTTTCCCCCCAAAATATTGACCCCTATAAAACCAAATTGCAATAAGCACATCTGTATGTGGTGAGAAACAAGTATGCAAAAATTCAGCTTTGTACAATGTATAGGTTTTGAGTTTTAGTATTCACATAGTACGATTCTCAAAATCTGCGAAAGAAGAGAAGTTTTCTCCCAAAACATTGACCCAACAAGACCAACTTTCAATATGCACATCTGCAGATGGTGAGAAACAAGAATGCAAAATTTCAGCTATGTACAATGTATACGTTTTGAGTTTTAGTGTTCACAAAGTACGATTCTCAAAATCTGCGAATTTGCATGGAAAAATGAAGCTTTTCCCCAAAAATACTGACCCCTATAAAACCAAATTGCAATATGCACATCTGAATATGGTGAGAATCAAGTATGCAAAATTCATCTATGTACAATGTATAGGTTTTGAGCTTTAGTGTTCACAAAGTACGATTCTCAAAATCTGCGAATTTTCATGGAAAAATGAAGCTTTTCTCCCAAAATACTGACCCCCTATAAAACCAAATTTCAACATGCACATCTGCAGATGGTGAGAATTTCAGCTGTGTACAATGTATAGGTTTTGAGTTTAAGTGCTCACAAAGTATGATTCTCAAAATCTTCGAATTTTCATGGAAAAATGAACTTTTCCCCAAAAATATTGACCCCCTAAAGACCAAATTTCAATATTCAAATTTGCAGATGGTGAGAAACAAGTGTGTACAATTTCATCTATGTACTATGTATAGGTTTTGAGTTTTGGGGTTAACAGGGGTTAACAAAAATTGTTGACGGACAGACGAACGGACAGACAGACAAATTGAAAACTATACGGCGCCGCATCTCGAGATGCGGGGCCCTAAAATATATTCCCATAAACTATAGTCAGCGCTCGTTAAAGCGGCATTTGATTTACCGGCAAATTCGTCTAACGTCGAAATTTTGTTGGTAACAAATCTGCACACTACTTACATGTATATTGCTTGATATAACGGCATATTCGTACTTTGGCACCGGCATTAATTATCGGTAACGAATGTGCATTTTGACATTATATAAAATCCGACAAGGTCCTGGAGTTGATACAAAATAATTACATTGATCTTTTCAGACAGGTACATGAAAATATTCGTAGATACTCTTGGAGGAAAAATACTCCTTTAAAGTAAAGTCGTTTAGATTTCTTTGCACGAGACAGCCGCCCAGGTAATGTTTTTTAACTGAAAGCAAGGATGGGGTTTATCGATGCACTAATTGTATCCGATGACAGGTTGTATTGACAAACTAGATCGGTATTACGACCATAGAATTTGAGAAATGCTGACACTACCATAATTCAATTGTGGTATGTTTCTGGTTTTTTTCCTTTTTTTTAAATACTGGTTCTAGGGAGCTATCGGGATCAATAGTTTTCATATTATGGGACGGAGTATTTGTACCTATGAACATGAAATGTTAAGTGGAGCAGGATCACTTAAAGGTTTTTGTGACAGAAAGATTTGGAACCCGAACAAATATGAGTGGGATTTTGAATGCTCCCGGCCAAGGCCAGGGATAACAATAAATGTACTATGCATCTATTGACAAACTATGGGATAGCGCAGTATTTAGTGTTCATTTCGTGACAGAGAGGTTGTGGGTTCAAATCCCGTTTGTGCTGTTACCGTTTTACTAATAGGTAGTAAAATTCTGTTTCTTTACCAAACAGTTGTTGGTCTTTGCATGACACCTTAAAAGCCAAGGTCCCTATCGAACCCCCACGTCTCTTGGTGATAGTAGGTCTATATATTAGACATTATATCAATGGGGATAAAATCGAAAGAAAAACAACGAATAAACAAAGAGTGCCCACAAACAAAGAGTACATAATTTATATAATCAATAAATCAGGGATACATAACTTTTAACTCACTTGATCCTTCGGGCAAGTAGAGTAAAAATTTCACTTGTCCGAAGAAAAACTGGTTTGTCCAAAAAACTTTAACTGCAATACTACCTAAAAGCCAAGTACTTTAAAATACCCCTCCCCCAAATTTGCAGAGTCCAGCTTCGGTCAGCAAAGTTTCCTTATTTATCCTACCCAAAATTAAGTTCAACTCCAAATCCATCAATCATTGATTAGAATAGTCAATACAAATTTATGGGATGCCGCCACCCTCCGTCAAGACGCTTGATATAATTTGTAGCTAACTGCTCGAATAATAAACCAACAATGCAATACAATATCTTTCAAATGTAAACTAGCCAGAAACAAATGGACATAAATGGCAAAAGTGTTGATACAATGTAGGTCTATTTATTAAAAAAAAAATAAAAAAAAAAGTCAAATATAAACGAATGAATATTTATTCAATCCTCTATAATGTTCACAAAATACTAATAATATTCGACCGTTTCTTGTTAACCGGAACGAAACACAAGACAAAATACCAGCGATAAGATTAGGCCTTAGCGCTGAATTTCTGACACAATAAGAATACAGACCATGCATTGTCCGGTTAATTCGCAATTTTAGAAAAGAAATTGTGATTGGACTAATTATTTCTTTATTCTGAAAAAATCAACATTCTGTCTATGTAACAATACTGCACCGATCGGACAGTGTGATTGATTCACTTGCCCGCAACTGGTTTCAACATGTCCCCGGGCAATCGGACTACCGTAACTGTCGATCCCTGAGTCAATTATCTTATTCCATTTGAATAAACATTCTTATTTGTGTAGATCGATGTTACACGTACCAAACTTGTCTCTTACGAAAGGACATTTGAATCTCCCCATATCTGCAATCAACCCTGTGCAGACGTTGACATCCGTGGCGAAATCGCAAAAGAATCCGTGTGTGGCAAAGCCTATTGGATAAAGAAAAACAAATCTTATCTTTTTTGGCACTACATTGATCACTTTTATAAAGTTTTACTTTCATGTTTCGGATTTCCAACATTTCGGTTTGAGCATCACTGAAGAGACATAATTTGTCGAAATGCGCATCTGGTGCATAAAAATTGGTACCGTATATTATTTATATAAGGTAATGCATTAAAGTCAGTGGCAAAACTGGATAAGAGGACAAATCATTTAACTATTGAGATTATGATCTGAAGGAGACGACTGAGAACATTTTTCTTACTCTCAAATCTGACCAACAAACGTCCTGAATTTTCCTGTTTACAGCTGACGTCAAGCGAAAGCGACTCTTCTTCAAAAAGGATGATATCCTTTCTCAGTATTTTCACGCATTTCCTTGAAGACAAGCTGTCTTGGCATCTGATGAATACAATAAAAATCAGATCTGGTACATGAACAACAGTTGTAAGAATAAGTGATATTTGTTTTTCTTTTATCGCGAACCGGTTGCGTTATCTCAGTGGTACAGCGTTCGCGTCGTAAAAAGGATTTAGTTTGAGCCCCATTCATGTCAAACTAAAACGCTATGTAGTGATTGCTCCTTCGTCAAACACTCAGAATTTAGAAGTGAGAATTAGTGTGCCTTTCGGAAGTGACTTAAAGGTCCTGTGTTGCGACAGGAATTGACCCGTCAAAGATCGCTGAGCATACATGATGGTCTACTGCAATGTGTTGTATTTCACCAAAAGCTGGTAACGTCCCTATATATATATATAAATAATATATATAGATTATTTATATATATATATTATAATATATATATATATATATATACTATATAGTATATATGAAAAAAATTTCGAAGGCATGCAAAAAAACAGAATTTGTCATTTGAGAAACGAAAAGGATTACCGTGTTTGCAGCGTAAAAGTGGTGACGTTTGTAGGGTACATCGTATCACAGGTCTGGTCTGTGATACTACTCGGAATGGTCTTTTCATAATTCAATTCCATTATACATCCAACTGTGTTATTACCAACAAAAGCAATTTCCTGTATAACTCCATTCTGAAAGCACTGTGAGAAGTCGAAGCTATTATTTTCCCCCTTGATGAATTTCATAATCAGCAAAATAGCTATTAGAATGTTGGTATTCATTGCCATTTTCATATTTCCAATCTCTAGCGTTAGACTGAAACTGAAATTCTGCAACCAGAGCATGGTTAATGCATTATTAAATAGTCCGCAAATCGCCTACAGATGTTTATTTTATTGATAATGGTACACATTATAGTTTGTGTAAAATTCATGAATTTTTGTGCTTTATACACGCCCGTCTTTTCACGGACTGTATTCTGTTTGCCTGTCCGTACATGTATGCAATGCTACACCAGAGAAAGTTGATGTGGATGAAAAGTAGAGAATGTTTTGAAAGTGAAAACTTTCAAATTTACTTTATTAAACTAAAAATGTAGATATCGTTGAAAGTTATCTGGAAAAAAAAATATTGGTCCATTCAACGTGTAATGTAGTTAATCTGAGAGAAAGACTTACGCGTATACTGCACAATGTATTTTCACTGTATCGCACGTGCTTTTATAAAGATAAAAAAATCAATGTCTGTGAATAATTTCCAATATATACGAACCCAGATATTCATACATGAATTATGCCGAAGATTATGACAGACGGAAAAGAACTTGATACTTTGTCAGAATGGGAAAAAAGTACAAGAACAATATTAAAATTCCGTATTAACGAAAGCCCAGAAGGCTCATTCGACATTCAAAATTCGAGATTCGAAATCCAAGATTCGAAGTCCGAGATTCGAGATTCAATATCCAAATAATCCAATCCAAATTAAGGATTCATACTTAATGATTCCTCTGTTATAACAATTATTGCTCAATAATGAAATCGAGGAAGACATATAAACGCCAAATTCGACAAACATCCAGGCCTCAAACGATCTCGATATTAACATTTTACAGAATCATTATAAAGGAGCTGAGAGTGTGTGTCCCAAAATATAGATGTATGTTATATTTACTCGTAATATTTACAAACTCATGTAATTAAAACCCACACCTGTATAAGAAACGTCAATCAATGTGTCAAGTCTCAGCTGGTCAACATGCTCTCCCGATTACAAAAACACATACCAATAAATTCCCTTATCGAAACAGCTAGAAAACAATGAAAATGCTAGATACATGTAGTTTATGCACATTTTAATTGATCTTATGCGTAATTTAGAGTAAACCACATCCTATTTTTAAAAATTCTTGCCACCCAACCCCAACCCCTTGTGGTCAAGGTACACCCTTTCGATCCCCCTCCCACTGAAACCTAAATTGCCTACACATGAAAACAGTGCCAATGTGTCAATGCAATTAAAATCTAACATTATCTTCTCAAAATGCAGCTTTTATGAACGTGTAATTTCTGAAGTACTCACATTTTAATGTGAATGAAGTCTCACAAATTCAAATAATAGTATTATATGGATTTGCTTATTGATGTCAATCATTATGATAAAATAATGATAAAGTGTATACATGTACATTAAAATAAGTGCAAATAAGCATACTAATGGTCAAACTGATCAATTTGATTATTTTCAGTGACGAAATTTGAGGATTTCATGAAAAATAGAAATTGTGTCTAAAAATAGAACATTCACATTTAGATGACATCATAAATCGAACGTGCCGCGCAACTCAGAGGTCTATCAAACTTTTTCCGAAAAAAGCAACCCAAGGCCTATAAGATAGGCATAGTGGCTTGCTATATTCATAAAATTCCCATGGCAATACATAAGGCACTCCAATACAAGCGCTTGTGATTTTGCACGTAAAAATACTATAGTCTGCACGGTAAATGATAATGATACAGGAAAGTGTACGTTTTTGAAAAAAAGTGGGAAAACGCAGTTGCATGTTGATACATACATTGATGTTACGAGGAAAGCGATTCTGTTGTATTTTATGGAATTACTTTCCCTTAAATCAGTTTTCTGATTATGTAAAATAATAGAGGAATTCAATGTTTTGTTGTTAGATAGCGAATTTTATTTCACGAGTGAGACAGGTATTTTTTGATACTTTTTCACAGATGTGCAGCCGAGTGAAAAATTGAAAAATCCTGTCTCACGAGTGAAAATAATTCTCTATCTAACAACAAAACATTGAATTTTCTATTTATTACATTTCTTCTCTTTTATTGTAGCTGTTTTTCCGCATGCTCTACTCATACATATACTGAGGTAGAAAATTAGGGCTCTACATGATGGGATCCTCGCCATATGACAACTAGTTATCGACAAAAAGCGCAGTCTGAAATTGCCATTTTCGGTTATTTCATAGTATCCTAATCTAGTTTATTTACGATTTCAGATTTTCTTGGACAACACGTTAATCTTAGGCATTTGTTACCGTTATTTCCTCATTTACATTGTTTATTTTTTTTTGTTAAGCACAAGAATTGACATTGTTATCTGGGATATGTTGTTTGAGTGATTCCAGTTGCGCGCATTTTTTTAACCTATCCTAGGCCTAACATCCAAGCAATCAACTGCATATTTGTTGTGTAACCAGGATTAATAGGACTTAAGTTATTTTTTAACGGGTTTTGCGGTTGATCTAAAGCTATTTATAGCTTACATCTATACCCACACCCATTAAATTATGCAATAACTAGGCAATTGCTGTGCTAAGGTGCATCTTTGGGCTTTCGAAGTCCACTCCCACACTACATTTTTGAGAAGTGTAAACAAATCCAAATCAATATGTCGGATTCGATATGTACGTGATCGTGGCCATCGTGCGAAGGAAAACGATGACGTCCGGATGCTTATTGTATCTGATTTAGGTGGGACAGTCTTCGACACAACCAATCTTCTTAAAGGTGAACTTATATGATTCGTTGGCGTGTATTCATACTACAGAAACCGCAGAGAACATTTATTATTACATCATTTATTACGTAATAATTTGGGATAGGTGCTATGATAGTAATTGCGGACCAGGATATTATTTCCTATTTGCCCACGCAAGTGATCCATGGAAGTTGCGTCCTACACTTTCTCATACTCCTTCTGTTTCATTTGTTTGCAAATAACACTTTTGCTTAGTTTTTCACCCTGGATTTGTAAAATTTAATAATAATTTGGCTTACTCATATTACAGCGTTAAATTTCCTATATTTTCACTGATAAAAATTTTATAATCCAATTGGTACTATCTGTAAATATTGCCCACCTTGCCACAATGAAAGGTTTAAATGTAATAACATTCATTTATATCAAATCTACCGGGTAAGCTTGCTGAAAGCATACAGGAATCTGGCAGTAATGATTTTGATATGAATCTCGAAATCTCGGATTCGATCTTGGAATTGCTCGTGCATCTCTTATTGGGCCCTTTCCGTTATCGTTTATTATATCCTGAGGATAAAGTTTTGCCCTTCTATCTGTTCCGCTCCTCTCTACTGGCCTCCTGGGCCCGTCGTTCTCCTTCCGCCCGGGTCTTTGGGCATACACCAAAAGCTGATGAAGAAACGCAATTAGATTCTCTGCAGGATTATCCGTTTCTCGGCCTTCCAACGTTTTGACCCAATTAGCTTCCGTAAGAACTCTATTAACCTTCTTCCAGTTCCTACAACTGCTAATCGTTTTCTTAATTGAACTTGGTTTCGTATTATACCCCCACCACTTTTTGGCTGTGAAACGCGCCCGTACTTTCACTCCTCACCTGCCCAACGTGCTCATTCTGAGTTACAGACACGTTGGGATACACGTTCCCCATAACATGCATTGTATCTCCCACGAGTTTTCCACTAAACAGCTACTGGGGCCAAATATGGCGGCTCTACCGTCTACACCACCTCGGTGGCAGCGGTCGGTGAACTACAATCAGAAATTTTTACCCTCTCATGCCACGCGTGGGGTCTGGGCGCTCCCACCGCGTCCTAGCCCCATTAACTATTGGATTCCGCCAGAAATGCTGGCTCCAGCGACAATAAACTACACGATTAAGATACATGCTAGGCGGTAGCCTCCTATGTAGTCTAAACACCATGTTTACCATCACTACAGACCGTCTGTCTGTCACACCTACTTATGCGACGAGGGCACGTGCTTTTCTTTCACCTCAATAATAGGAAAAAAGGATTAATTATATTTCATTCCCATGTATCTGAGACCTGGCAGTCATTTCCTAATTTGTTCCTCCAGATTCTACGACTACTTTCCACGCTACCTCGGTGTGTTCACCATTTTCACACGTCCTTGACTTTCCCATTCTAAACACACAGGCAGTCAACTTGGTTGTGATCTTATTATGGCAGTCAGGATAATTGTGGATATTCAACTATTGATCCTGCCGAGCAGGGGGTTCCGTACACTTTCCCGCAGCCTCCGCTGAGTACGCATTGAACTTATTAAAGCATGCTAGAGGTTATTAATCTTTTGGCAGGTGTCTTGTTCTGGCGACCTCCTCACCCGGCCTCTACCAACGACGCATGTTGTAGAGACTCTTACACCCTCTTTCACCGGAAGGGGCTACTAGTAAACATATACGGTGCTGCCTTTGGGTGACACGTAGCGGCAACCCTCGCTTTCTTCATACCAATTTTCACGTACTGTTATCCCCCTAGCTTCCTTGTGGCTTTCCTGGTTCCTCACTTTTTACAACAATTATAATTTTCCAAGGGAGGAGCTCCTACCCTGACACGAAAGAAAAAAAAGCTCAGACCCTCCTCGGCATGGTCATTCTTATATTAAAAAGCGACACCTTTCGATATATTAATACCAACTGAAAATGCCAGGAGCATTATTTTAGCCACATATACATCAGGGGACTCCATACCTAAATCTTAAATGCGGTCACTCCTTGGGTCGGGCCGGTGGGCCGGCCGCCGGCAAGAATTACTTAAGTAGCTCGTTATGTACAACAATATATGTCATTGCTTGAAGCACTCTCACCCATATGGCCCGTCCCAAACAACGACTGTCTCACGCCTGCATAGTTGCAGCATGTGTATCATTTGACACCGATTCCACCATTAGTTCATTCCTGTTCCAGACAAAATCAGCAAGGTCAAGATATCGATGACTTCTAATGGAAAGACTGCCACCATTCCTCACATATATCGAGGTACATCCCCCTCCACTCTTAATTAGACTCATCAGGCTCTAACATTGCCAGATATATCACGGCAGAGTTACCACGCTTCCAGCCACCTTAGATAATGCCACGGGTCTGCTCTCTGAAGTCAACATACTGTGACTAAATTACCGGCTGGAATTGTGGAAGGCAATGACTAAAGGAAGCAAGGGCTCGAAACATGCAAGATGTTAGGCGACTGCCATCCTCCTGCTAATCAGAGCATCGGTGATATTTCTAATTTTCAACGCATTGCGCATCCCGCACTCCATTTCTTTGTGGTCTCTTCTTGTGGTAATCGTTTACATTATGACCTTTAAAATGCTCATTTAATTGCATTGAGTAATACACGGTCACACACTCGAGTAGTGGCTCAGATGCAGCTAGTTCGTGTTCTTTTAGACAGGGGCCATTCAGGCTTTACAATCTCGCTCACTACGCAACATCACAGTTCTTACAAAATGAAGGGCGCGTCGTATTAGGCTCGATAATATGCCCTGACAGCTTTTTAAATTCGATTATTCATTTCGTCTTGTACCGGTCGACACACCACTTCAAGGTTCGCTCTGGTCAAAACTGGAATAACATAGAGTCAACAAAACTACAATGTAAGTAGATCGGGCAGGATCGTCTTATGTCGAGAAATTTACTGGTCCCGCGTCTACAAGAGGGAGCAGCACGTGAGTGTAATAATTTTACGCCACCTATCTACTCTGCGCTGGAGACACGAAGTACAATGTCAACTTTGTGGGTCTTGTCCATTGACTTTCTCGGTCATCATGAACATCGTTAGTTTTGTGGATATATTCTAACGTTATTGCAGAGACGCATATCCTAGCCATTGCCACACTCTTCCTTCTAGCCGAAACATCACACATCCTTTCGCGTGTGTGCACGCACTTATTACTACATTAGCTCTTTGAAATTGCAGATAACTTGGCTTATGCCTATTGCGAATCATTGTGAACTTACACTTAATCATCTTGACTCAAAAGTACCCTCTGCAAGTTGTATTCCTCCCGCTTAATTAACTTTCCCATCTCCTTATCGACATCAGCTCATATGTTTCACGCCGTGCTCTTTAGATTTAAGTCCACCTACTGAGTGCTACATTTGTCAATATCGCCGCGGTCACTGCGATAGAATACCATTACCACATGCCATTTTTTAAGGTAACATTCTTGTCATACAATGTACCAATTTGTTACTAGTTGCTTATGGTAGGGCGACGACATCTTGCGAGAGTGATTAAATAATTCTAAGTATGGGGCGTCCTTATTACTCCAGTACGTTTCCATTTTCGAATTACCAGTCTCTTGCTATTTTCAGTTTGGACGCCTTTTGTCGCGCTACCACATTGGGGAACATGCTGTCAGATGTGTTATCAGGTTAAAATCTAGCTACAACTTGGAAGTGGTCGTATCCGTTTGTCATACACCCTGCAGGCCTATTTCGATCCCTTACGTATATGACTACTGGCCACTCTGTCACACTCTACCAGTGATCAAATCATGGCACAATTGCGGTGAGTGCCATCATTGAGTCAGGATACTATGTCAGACCTTCTCGGGCTGCCTCGTGAATACAACATGGCCGAGTAATCGCTATTATCTCTACTACTAGTAGCCAGAAGAATGGCACTCTCTAAAGAATACCGACATCCCAGAGCGAAGTAGCTGTCAGAAAGATTCGTGTGTTAAGAACCCAAATCAACGGTGTTGTTTTTTGGAATATATTTGTTATTTTGGGACTTAAACGCAAGAATGTTGAATCACGATGTTGATTTCGTATTGTACTCTGGAGACTCATTGAATGTGCTATGTATAACCTCACTGACCTGTGTACACGAGCGGTTACATGACACTCACAAAGCGATCGACGTGCAAGACTACAGAGACTGCGAGGAATTATTATATAAAGAATTGACATGGCAAATGTAGCTTGAAAAGCAAAATTAATCACGGGAACTAAACTACTCCAGTGTGACCTTGTTAGGTGGCTCGTCATTGACCCAGTGTATATGGGAAGCAACCGCAATTTGATCTTTCGGTTTCAGTCTCATGACCATGATTAAACAATCTGAATACATTTTAGCTGAAATGCTTCCGGTATTCACCACGTAATAATGAAACGTTTGAAGATTAGCAAAATATGTAAGGGTTTTTTTCCAGGTACATGATAGCTACCAAGTCATCAGTCGTTAGGGCTGCTCGATTCAGACGGAAAACTGAAAAAACCACAGACAAAAAACATGGAGTAACAGGATCCTTTATTATGGTTTTATACCTTGATGCCCACTTATTCCACTGGATATTGGGATAATTGCGCAATATGCAGGTTATATATGTAGAGATTTTTTTAACATAGGATTGTATCAGAGAATTCGGGTTCGCGTATCGCTAACATTCATTACCAATATAACGGCCTCACGCTACGTCCTATATCAAAGAGATACAATGAGAGACATTAATAACCATCGCTCTTAATTTTAATTTATTGCTAAAGGCCAGATACATGATGCACCCACGTCTCTTTATGAAACATATACTTAAAGAGAACGGCGCTTTTGATGTAACTTTTCTCGTCCGTCATCGCTAAAAATTCACTACTTTATCACGAGGAAAGCAGAGTTGGAAGAAGCTGACATTACACACACGACACACAGACTCGAGAGAATTCGAACAGTAGTTTTTTTGCCACAATGCGGTTATCTTGTCATCTTAATGAAAGGACTCACCTCTTAAAATAAAGCTCACTTTACAATTATTTTCATTTCCCGGATCTGTCAATAGAATTTATTCGAAACCATTCTTTGGTCGTGCTTGTGAGCTCTCATCACACGAAGACAGACATACACTTGTGTACTCGAAAGGCCCACAATTGCACCTGTAGTAGCCATTAAAAATTTGGACCCGCAAAATTACCCATATTGTGTTATTGTATTATGAAATTTTTTCTCTAACAATACATCTTGGCACCTGTTTAATGTCAAATACGAATTTCACCGCTCTGTTTGACGTTCTCGGGCGTTCTAATTTCGGTACAGATCCCACAGTTTGTTGCACCTGCACTCAAACGGCAAAGATCGATTTTGTAAAATAATTCCATAATCCAATTCGTTCTAAAAAACTCTCTAACGAATACTGAAGAGAGGCTCTTAACGAAATACGTCTCTTATTCATGGCAATGATAGATGGAGTCATTTTCAACAGTCAACTTCTCACCTGTCAGGTTGGAAGCACCTGTGATGAAGTTGACTACTCTTAATAAATTTTGTTTGAAATGTGCAAATACTGGATGCATAAAAATTGGCACCAGTATATGGATCGCGAGGGTTTATCTTGAATGTCTGTCGAACTGAAAAATACCGGGGGTAAATACATTCGTAAGGCAAAGAGACATAAGGCCGCAAATAGAATAGCAAAACGATGAGTTGGCCCCAAACCAACGATCCTGGATATACCAGAGGTGGGACATATGGTGGTCTAGGAGGTGCCGATAAAAGTATCCCTAATTCGACAGTACAACCGCTGTGAGCCCATGTTCCGTAGTGCGCAGCGCACTATAACAGTAGTAAACGGAGTGAATCCGTAGCAAAATCAGGTAATGGCAGACTATTTTAATAATACATCATTACGGAAGAACAATTATATTGCTAAATCACCTTTGAACAAAAACATAAACACTGCTCGGATGAATAACAATTACCCAACCTTAAACAATATAGACTAATATATTTATATGATTGTCTTGATTCAATTCTTTAAAATACCCACGCCAGATTAATTTTCACAAGTATAGTCTAATATGTTTATTTTACTACATCCCTACGAATCATTCGCATAAAAGGGACATCCAAACAAATCGTGACAGTATTTGGTCTTTCTGTGATCGGTGGACGTAATCATATTACTAATATTGACTCTAATGACAGAAATGAAACCACATAGATAAACAGTGAAATGACTTTAACTTTTGCAATCGTCAACTTCCACTGCACTATGTTGTATATGAACATGTCCTCAACCACACACGCTGCTGTGGTGTTGCAATTTCGCTCCCAGTTAGAGTAGAAATCCAGCAAGAACTATGCCATGGGCCGTATGAAAGACTTTTAAAGCGAGGCACAGACTACTAAAAAGTTGTATGTAATGACAAGGGTTATAGACGAATCTCGTTTTAAAGTCCATAGAGTTACTGTCAAATTCTAGGCGGTTCCGTGTCCGACTACAAATGAGAACCTCTTGTCAGAGCTTTGCCGAATTAAAATTATCACTAACGTTTCACCATGGTGGGTACGAGAGATTTTTTTGGTACTAAATACCTTGCTTTTTGTGGGGTAGAATACTGGTCCATTCCTCATCGTACTAGATGTGACAACGGGCTATCCCGTTTACCTTTGTAATACTTCGTGACGGTAGCGGGCTGGCTCACTGGTCGGGTGTGAACCTGGTCAGCAGAGGATGCTTACTGGGCCTACATTGGGTACCTGGATACCTGGACTTCGCTTTTGTCGAAAGGTTGCCAATGTGTTTGGACATCTAAGCACATTACTGTCGATTTTATCGTAGTGTTTTTTGGGGGACTTAATGATTGCGTTTAATACTTTGTTACTTCGCCATATTTTTTAATATTCTGTTGGTGTCCTTTATTTCGAGTTCGTCAGGATATATCCAAATGGACATAATTGTAAAGATTATGATGTTAATATTAATAGACATCATCTACATACCTTATGTAAATTTGAAGGACATGGGAAAGTTTTTTGTTTTTATCCAAATGAGACCACGTTTTTCTTGTTCGTAACAAAATAGGTCCTGCTTTCACGATTTCCTATAAGTTTTGGGTCCTAGCGAATAGAGCTCTCCAATTAGGGGGCTGGGGGGCACCAATTATACCAAGGAGCCATAATCCAATCGGGGACTGTTGGAGAGACATGGTCTCCAAAGCCTACAATAAATCGAGGGCGGGAGCTATACGAAACCCAGCGAGCAAATGCTCACCCTCAGCTATTACTTTATCAGAGTACTTGTGTGGGTACCCCTCAGGCCATGTTCGTATGACTAGTCACACTTGAGGGCAAAGGTGATACCCATCATCACACTGCAGTAATAAGGGTCCCTCAATGAACGATTTGCAAATTCAATATTCCACGCCCTATGCATAAATATCGAGGTAAGCTTCTGGGGTAATATTTTAGTTTG
>CAJDSM010029892.1:2968-13594 GCA_903981925.1 Ostrea lurida
GTTAACATCAGATAGTTATGGAGATATATATAAAATGCCGAAGTAACAAGATTGTATCGAAGCGAGAGAGAAAACGGCCAGGAAAAATGGTCGTAATTCGTCGCAAGGGTAGGGAATTCCGCATGGGATACATTTCAGCTATTTCGATTACAGATTTTTTCTGGGGGGGGGGGGGGGGGATCGGAAAAATAGGCGATTTGCCATCCTGTGGGAATTTTTTTAGTAGTGAGTGTAACAGTTATTTTTATTTGAGCTCAATTATGGCATCCTTCACACCTCCGTTGATAAACATATGATTAACGTTGCAATTGTAAACACATGACAAGTCGTCCTCTTTGCGCTCGATTAGTGGTTTGGTGGTTAGTGTTTTTATTTTTTTCGCTTGTTTCTAAAACCGTGCAAGACGCCAGTCGCGGTATCGTCAGTGAAAGGCCCGATATCGACCCCTCGAAACCAGACGTCGCATCAATGTCTTAAGGCAAATTATGAGGACCTCAGGAGGACCGTTTAAGCATGTGGGGTCTTCTTGTTGTTTTTCCCATACAGGAATAGCGTTGACGTAGATGGAAAAGCAGATAGTTTCAAATACTATTTTCGTACAGATGGCAGACGAGTTGAAATTATTATTCATAAAAATTGTGTTAGGACTGGCTTTGGGAATGCAAGATGTGATTTTTATCATTTTGATGAATACGCTGTACTGATAACTAAGTCGCTTGGATTATCTGCAAACAATGCGACTGATTCCTTCTATCTAACCTTGATATATGTCATTGCCTGATTTATGTCCTTGATTTTGCAATTTACTTGAAATGTTTAAGTGTATGTATCTATCATCAATTAAGAGAAACAGGCAGGCCACAGCACGCTTGGTCATCAAATAAAACTAGGTAAGTATGTTTTTCCAGTGTGGGCAAACATTCACACTCGCTGGTCTCTAAATGTTTCTAGTTTGAATTCGAACTCACGTTCTCAAGAACTGTTTGGAGTCAATCAAGTCGGAAACAAGAGGTACTGTGAGCAATGCTCACTAAGGGGATATGACCCCTGCTTATCCCAATCGGCCCAAAGGGTATTGTCTAACTGTTTTCAAGGAATTTTGAAATGAATATTCATTTTAGTTGAGCAACCTTTAGTAGTCAAGAGCTATGACTCTTTTTGACTTTTATGCAAACCCCAAATGTCAATAGGAAACATCTATTGACTCCTTGAGTATCGTTTCATTTTAGTAGTGATCTGGTATTCTAGACGGTTAAGAAGTATAATGCTCACACTGGCACTTCCCATGTCCAGTGCGTTTGACCGTTGACCTTTTGACCCTACATTCAATAGGAAAAATCACCGTCCCATGAGTAGATCCATATGTATAATATGGTAAACTCTAGACCACATAGATGAAATCATCTAGAGCACGGTCATCATTATTGTTATTCGATGTCCAGTGAGCTTGACCTTTGACCTTGACCCCAAATCGATAGGGGACATCTTTCGTCCCATGGGTAGCCTCATATGCAGAGATATATGGTGAATCTAGGTGGAAAGGATACACATTTAGAGCCGGAAACCATTTGCTACTTCACTTCCAGTGTGCTTGACCTGTTGACCCTAAAATCAATAGGGAACATCTTCGTTCCAATAAGTAGTCCATATGTATGATATGGTGATCTAGGTGGAAAGGATAACAATACTTTAGACTCCGGAACCATTTTTGTTACTATCATTGTCCAGGATGTGCTTGACCGTGACTTTGACCCCAAAATCAATACGGAATATCTTCGTCCCACAAGTAGTCCCATATGTATGATATTGGTGACTAGGGTGAAAGGATAACACTTTAGAGCCCAGAAAACCATTTTGCATACTTCGATTGGTTTCCAGGTGTTGACCTTTGACCTTACTGACCCCAAAATCGATAGGGAACTAATCTTCGTCCCAATGGATAAGTCTTATATGTGCAATACGCGTTACTCTAGTGTGAAAGGATGGACACTTTAGAGCCGCGGAATCCGATTTCGCTTACTTTATTGTCCAGTGTGCTTGAACCTTGACTTTTTGACCCCAAAATCAAAAGGGAAACATCGTCTATAATTACTCTCCATATGTATTAATATGGCTGACTCTAGGTTGGAAAGGAATTTAACACTTTACCAGCCCGGAAAACTATTTTGCTACTTCGCATGGTCCAGTGCGCTTGACCATGGTGACCTCTTTGACCCCAAAATCGATAGGGAACATCTTCGTCCCATGGGTATCCATATGTGCAATGATTACTCTAAGGTTGAAAAGATATCTATACCTCTTAGCGCCCTGGACCCATTCGTCGCGCGACATGGACGGACCTGCGAGTCGAGAGACGAGACAACCCCGATTCCAGTATATAATCCCACCCATACTTCGATGTAGATGCTTGATTGGTGTTTTAATACTCATTAATTAGTAGTAACTGCATTATATCAGCTGCTATCTCTCATTCTTATTCCGCACAAAAAAGTATGGAGTATAAGGGGTATCGCAGATAATCTGTCCATACTGGGAGAAGGATAATCGTGTGTAACCGAGGGCTTGACGATTGTCTCTTGCTCTAAGAAGGATATGTGCCCGTAAGAGCATAATAATAGTTATGACTCTATTAACCAAATACAATATCTAATTGTAATTATCGGACTTGTTCTAAATTGAACTGGGTATATGACGATGTGTACATGTAAAATCTATCTTGACATGAGAGCTCAAGGCTAGCCGCAGATTCCAGGGATCAGCAAGTTGTAAACGCATCGATGATTAAATTGTCGACAGCTAGATGATAACGTCGAGTAATGACAGTTACAGTAAGTGTAGCGTCAGCTAATGACGGTAAAATAACTCCGGCATATAACGGTTACAATAAACATCAGCTAATAATTTAATTTTACTTGTTACAAGCAATTTGATGGCTGGAAAATTTACGAATTGAGCAACATCAATATTTTGGATAATCTTAACTTGCTCTTTGTGAGTCCTAGAATGACGTCACAATGCAATTATGACGTCTATTGTTTTCCACTTTGTTGCTACGGCAAAATTACGTCCGCCTCATCTCAAATCCTTAATTATCTCTTCAAGCTATTCATCACACAAAGTTAATACACATATTTTATAATTAAGATTATAAGGAATGAAGGCTAATTTTACCTATGTATACGTATAAATCTAACTTTGTACAGATTTACGCTTTATTATCGCGCGAAGCGGATTAATGATTTAGCGTAAACTGTACCAAGTTAGACTTATAGTTATGACATAGGTCAAGAATTAGCTTAATTCCTTAAATAACATGTAAAATAGCGTCAGCTAATGAAGGTACAATTAACATCAGCTAATGAAGGTAGAGCAAAAAAATCCAGCTAATTTTTGATGTACAGTAATGTCAGCTAATGACGGTACAATAACGATCAGCTATGAAGGTACAATAACGTCAGCTAATAACGGTACAATAACGGTTCAGCTAATCGACCGGTACAATAAATCAAGTAATAACGGTACAATAACATCAGCTAATCGCGGTACAATAGACATCAGCTAATGACGGTACAATAACATCAGCTAATGACGGTGACGTAATGTCAGTCTAATGACGGTACAAATAAGTCAGCAAATGAAGGTAGAGCAAATCAGAAATACGGTACAGTAATGTCAGCTAATGACGATAAAATAACATCAGCTAATACGGTAAATAACGTCAGCTAATGACAGTACAATAACATCAGCTAATGAAGCAATTGTAACTACTCGGCTATTCCTGTAACCGAAATGAACCTCGTATGTAGATTGACGCCATCAAAAGTTTGTTACGCAACGGTACTATGACGTCACAGTAAACCATAACGTTACGATTTGAAACAATAGCTAAACATATTCCAATAATATCAATTTATACATGCATAGAGTTTATGCAGTTGAGTGAAAAAGATTTTAATGGGTATCAACACTAAATATATAGTCAAACATAATCATACACTTCTAAATAATACATTTTATAGGGATTCTGTTCTAGCCTTTTAACGTCATCCACATGCGCGCTTCCGGCGAAAAAATGCATCGATTTGATGCAATTCTTTGCGCAGATCCACGTCCGGGTCTACTTTCCGGTTTCGGAAATTGACGAGAGTGAATCCGATTGCTGATGAAGTACAATACATTCAGCTAATGACAGGTACAAGCAAAATCAGCTAATAACGGTACAATAACGTTCAGCTAATAACGGTAAAATAACGTCAGCTAATGAAGGTACAGCAACATCAGCTAATGACGGTACAGTAATGTCAGCTAATAACGGTACAATAACGTCAGCTAATGAAGGTACAGTAACGTCATCTGATGAAGGTACAGAAACGTCAGTTTTATAAAGAGTAAAGTCATTAATTGAAGGTACAAAACGTCAGCTAATGAAGGTACAATAACGTCAGCTAATAACGGTACAATAACGTCAGCTAATAACGTAAAAATAACGTCAGCTAATGAAGGTACAGCAACAATCAGCTAATGACGGTTACAAGTTAATGTCAGCTAATAACGCGTACAATAACGTCAGCTAATGAAAGTACAGTAACGTCATCTGATGAAGGTACAGAAACGTCAGTTTATAAAGGTAAAGTCAGTTAAATGAAGTCAATAAACGTCAGCTAAAAAGATACACTAACGTCGCCTAACGAAGTTACCAATGACATCAGCCAATGAAGGTACAATAAACGTAAAGCTAATGAAGGCACAATAACGTCAGTAATGAAGGACAATAACGTAAGCTAATGAAGGCACAATAACGTCAGTTAATGAAGGGACAATAACGTAAGCTAAAGACGGTACAGAAATGTCAGTTAATGACGGTACAATAACGTCAACAAATGAAGGTACAGCAACATCCAGCTAATGACGCGTACAATAACGTCAACAAATGAAGGTACAGCAACATCAGTTAATGACGTACAATAACGTCAACAATTGAAAGTACGAGCAACATAGCTAATGAAGGTAAAGTAATGTCAGCTAATGACGGTACAATAACGTCAACAAATGAAGGTACAGCAACATCAGCTAATGAAGTACAGTAATGTCAGCTAATGACGGTACAATAACGTCAAGCTAATGAAGGTACAGTAAGGTCGGGCAGCTAATGCAGCTGCTACTTGCTTTGATGACATTTTACGAGAACACAGAGATCGAACGTGAATCCGATAAAGCAACACGGAATAAAAATCCCCACGAGGCAATGTACTATACTAACAAAATATCCATAGTATCAAACACGTGTTAAGCTTCATTTCAGTTGTATCAGAATATTTATATCCTCGCCCCTTTTTCTGTTTTTATTATTATCATTATTATTTTTTACTTACGGTCACATATTACTCATATCGATTCACAGAGCTTTTTTGTTTATTTCCGACCGTTACTTCGTTTTTATTATTTAATGACACGTGAAATGAAGTAAGCATTTTAGAATAATATATAACATTCAATGCAAGCATTTCAAGTTATAATGCTTTTGTCTACAATCTTGATTCCGACTTCATCATTTTCCCATAAAAGCATATTTTTCTTTATATCTTAAGGAAATCTATCATTCTTCGCGTTTGTAAGTTGTTATTTCCTTAAAGAGCAAGTGAATTAATATACGTCAAACTGGAGATTTGCGATGACGATTTCGCTAGAATGCGTAAAACCTTTGAGACAGGTTTATGTATACATACAAGTACGAAAGTAGAAATGCAATTAGAGGTAGCTTTGGCATCGGACAGATAGTCATACTATCGATTAAATGACTCGGATATTTTACACCAGATAATTGGAATCCATAGAAGGAGTGCATAAGTTTTTTTTCCCTCCTCGACAGATCTGGTTCTGATAGGAAAATTGACATTCATACATGTAAGTTGATTGTATACGTTTATCTGTTGTGGAGTCCCAAGTCCAAACAGAAATCATAGATGTTGTTAGCCAGAAATATGAAATTGGAGTTGTCCTAATACTAGTATACTCAGTTGTAACTGGCAATGAATGAAGATTTAGGAGGGGAAAGACTAGAAAGCTGATTTTTTATGACTTTTTAATACATGAATTACAAGTAAAGTACATGTACGTCGTACAGCAGGTATCATACAGCAGGTCCGCAACAGGAAGTTGAGAAAAATGCCGTCAGTGTTATGAAAATGTTTCTAGGTACCTAATTAATGAAATAAGGAATATTTGGTAAGTTGGTCTAGCGATGTCTGACAGCAACAATAGACTATTTTTGTGTCTTTGCGATCAGACAGTTGCACATCTCACCTCACAATTGTTACATGGTCGATTAGTACGCATATTAGACTCCCTCCTCGGTATTTGTACTTCCGTAGACCAGCTTAAGCCCCAGTCACACTGTCACGTTTCGGCCATCCCGTTTTACTACATGTACGTTTTAAAAACGTACCAGTACCGCTATATACGTAGAAAAACGTATCGATGCGTAAATGAAACGGCTATATACGTGGCTATACGTAGATCAATCCTTCATTAATTTCGTTTATATTGGTCTGCACAATACGAACGTGGGCAAAAAATGAAAAGTAGATGAGACGTAGAAAAACGTACACGATAATAACCCATGTGTTCCTTATAAAAACCCCACTTACATGTCATACATGCAATTATTCATTGAAAACGAAATGCACTTTGTTCTTTATTGTCAATTATATCATTGATGCAGGATTACAAGCATTAATGAAATATTTGATTTGCTTAAATGCTATATGTATTGGAAAATTGCTTAAACCCCCAGAACTATAATTAACCAATTGCTATGAAAAATATGCAGCTTCAAATGAGCAGGGTTGGAAAATCCATCAAAATAATACAAATTTTAGTTGAAACATCTATTTTAAAGATTCAGAATTTTGAAACTCGCAAAAAATTGCCAAGCAATTTTTTCATTTGTTTGTCTGTAATCCTGTCATATTGCATTTAAAATTGAAATTTAAGCCGAACATGGTATCAACTGAAATTAGTTACCAATAAGCTTTAGCATTTAGAT
Organism: Ostrea lurida; assembly: GCA_903981925.1. Taxonomy (NCBI): domain Eukaryota; kingdom Metazoa; phylum Mollusca; class Bivalvia; order Ostreida; family Ostreidae; genus Ostrea; species Ostrea lurida. The sequence continues at coordinate 10,014 of CAJDSM010029892.1, forward strand.
TGGCGAAGTTTTTGAAATTGCAAAGTTCATTTTATTGGGACTAGCAATTAAATTGTGAGTTGTGAAAGTTTGGTAGTTCTCTTATCCCTGACTGAGGTCCCACTATAAAATAAAACTCCAAAATATTAGTGTAAATTAGATTAATTGAAAAAAGTTTACCATTAATTATATATGTGTAACATATGGATAAGATAGTCTTGTATATATGTTGGACAGAATTTAATTTAGTTCCTGTTGTTGTTATTCTTGTTATTTGCGTTTATGGACTTCATACCAATGTATGAATGGTGCTGTCAATAAATGAATTGAATTGGAAATATTTTCTTAACATCGCTTCAGATCTAGTTATTCATTTAATGGTGCATTATTTCTAATCAAAGGTTCAAAATTTTATTGTCTAATTTCATTCAGGAGCCACCATTACAATTCATTGTCTGTGAAATCTTCATCCACATTGGTATGTTGATTGCTTTGTTAATCTTCTGTGAGTATAGCACGCGTGTAATCCCCTTATCCCTCATTAAAGATCGGCAAAGAGTCGGAGATCAAGCTTCAGCTGGGGACTCTATTTCAAAGGCTGTGTTGTTTTATCTGATGCTTGTTAAGGAGAATGCTTGTTATGAATTTGGGTTAATTTTATCCAAAGAAAACGTTTGGAGAAAAAAATGATTTTGTGTCACATGTCCTTTAATCTTACCTAAACCTACAGAGATGTTTTCCTTTTACACGTTTAGTACATTTAATGGCGAGCTGCTTTCTTGCAAAGATTTGAAAATATGGCAATTGAATTAAGCTTAAACATCTATTGTAACACCAAAGCAGGCTTCAACTCTCCCTTTATCCACAGGGGCTAGAGAAAGTAACCATTCAAATTAAAAGTTATATTTTTGTCTTGAGTCTTTTTCCAAAGCGATTGGCTTGAAATTTTTCTGATTTGACCTGCACTTTTGGTGCTGAAAAAACCAGGGTCGATGAGTGTAACCACTATCCCTTTCAAGAGATTAATAACATATATCTAAAAATATAGGTCAGAATGAGAACAAAGGTATTATCATCAGGCATAGTTGTATAAGGCTGATTCTATTGACAAAGTAAAAATATCATTAATTAAAAATATTAACAATTAATGGTCCTAATATATTGGCACCCCTGTGGTACGCCTTTAAAGATATCCAAGGAAAGGGACTGATATTCTGGACCAACTTTGGACCACATTGCTTTTCTACAAAGATAGGTAAGCTATTGAGGTAGATTCACTGCAGATGGAGAAAGACCATAAGATTTTAACTTGAGTACAATAAAGAATTGTGTGGAAGACAGTCGAAGGCTTTGGACAAGTCCATCAAGATAGCAGTCGGCATATTTCATTATCAATCAAATGGAGGGCTTTCTTTTCCAATCCTTCGTGATCTTAAAAGGGTAGATTGGACATCCCAAAAACCTGTAGGAATTTCCTGCAAGTATCTATAGAACCACGAATATTCGTCGGAATTTCTTTGCATAATTGTTTTATGTCCAATCCAGAATTTAATCACCAATGTGCATGTTAAGCGGGAAACCAACTTTAGATTAACGCCGTAACGAATTGCTTTGCTTAGGCGTTAACGGGGCCCATAGCATCGGACCGTTCTATATTGTGCAAACGGCCATATAATCGAAGCATGGTGCCCTCATTATTAAGGTTAAATATTTGGAACCTGATCCCACTTATTATACCCCCCGCAACCGAAGTTCGGGGGGGGGGGCTATACTGAATCGGTTGTCCGTCCGTCCGTCTGTAGACGCAATGGGTTTTCCGGGCCTATAAAGTGTTATCCTTTTCCACCTAGAGTAACCATATTGCACATATGGATTACCCCAATGGGACGAAGATGTTCCCCTATTGATTTTGGGGGTCAAAAAGGTTAAAAGGGTCAAGCCACACCTTTACAATGAAGTAAGGCAAAAATGGTTTCCCGGGCTTCTAAAAGTTGTTAATCCTTTCTCCACCTAACGAGTAACCATATTGCGCCATATAGATTACCCATGGGACGAAGAATAGCTGGGGCAATGACACGTAGCAAAACGTCGGTTTCCGGGCTAGAAGTTGTTATCTTTTTTCCACTTTGAGGTCACTATATCATACATATGGGGACTACCTATGGGGACGAAGATGTTCCCTATTGATTTTGTGGTCAAAAGGTCACAAGGTCAAGGCACAACTTGGACCATTGGACAGTAGGGGCAAAATTTTTGGGTTTCCACGGCTCTAAAGTGTTATTCCTTTTCAACCTAAGGGTCACCTATAATCTGCATATAGACCTACCTCATGGGACCAAAGATGTCCCTATCGAATTTTGGGTCAAGAAAGGTGAAAGGGGTCAAGCACCCACTGGAACAATCGAAGTAGAACTATGATTACCGTGCTAAACCCGGTCGTAGAGGTCACCATAATACATTATGGATTTACTCATGGATGAAGATTTTCTTATTAATGTATGGTCAAAAGGTCAGTGCGGGTATCCCTTAGTTTGGCATTGCTCACAGTACTCTTGTTAGCAAATATTATGTTAAAATGTTATTAGTATCGAAGAAGGAAGCCAGAGTGGGCGCTTTCTGGTGGTCGGAATGGTATTGAACCTCTTGGTCGGAAAGATGGTTCGAATACTTCTGACGATAAACAGTATTTAAATAAAAATACGAATCCCACCCACATCTAATAACTATAACGTACTAAAGCCCATCACACTTGTCACGTTTCGGCATTCTAGTTTCGCTAGCGTCTTGAAACACCACTTCGTGACAAATTTGTGCCGTTTTAAATTGTTCCGTCACGTTTTACTAGGTTGTCCTACGTTTGTTTACGTCACTACGTAAGTGCTAGGAATTATCCGGTTTATATCTAAGCATATGTTTTACCATTTTTACTAGGATTTATCGTTTATCCACGTATTGTCAACGTTTCGTCACGTAAGAACCACGTTTTATCCCCGCATAGGACTACATTGTACCGTTACTCGCCGTATAGTTAAGTTTTAGGTCAGGTTGAACACAGGTCTTCTACTTTTCCACCCATTAAATTACGTTTTTCCTACGTAACAAAATAAAACCCCATTCCCTTTCTCTTGCGGCATCAGGGCTACTTTTTACACCATTCTAACGTAAACGTGTACGTTTTTCTACGTTTCATCTACGTTTTCATTTTTTGCCCACGTATCGTATTGTGCAGACCAAAAAAAAACGATGAAGGATTGATCTACGTATAGCCACGTATATAAGGTTTCATTTACGCATCGATACGTTTTCCTACGTATATAGCGGTCGCTGCGTACGTTTTTTAAAAACGTAAAGTAAAAACGGCGATGCAGAAACGTAACAGTGTGGACTGTGACTTTTAACGAGGAACGTATACCAAACGTAATAACTACCTACACCCGAACGTAATGAAACCTGACCATGTTTTTCAACGAGCAAAACGTACACCACACCTATTCAAAACGTAACACAACTGACAAAAACATTTCAAAAAAGTAACAAAGAACATTCCTCACCGTTCTTTACGCTCGCTGCGCTTTCATAACAGACAATTTTACTTATCGTGT
>CAJDSM010029894.1:0-16667 GCA_903981925.1 Ostrea lurida
GGGACCCCCCTTTCCACCCCCTCATACATGACTGAACTTAATGCAACCCTCTCGAGACAGAAGGAGACTGACGACGCTAGGTCGTCTCGTAGTTTCCCATGTCGAACTTAAAAAAAATACACTTTAAATAAAACTTATTTTATCAAACTTTTTTGTTTTTTTAATTTATATTTTTGACATGGTACCTATATCATCTACATGCCACACGTCTATGAGTGATTTACATTGTGTTTCTGTACCCTTTTCATACGATAGATAGCGTATACTTATACAGCCTTCACTTGTCAGACCAAATCGCAGAGAAATATTAGGAGGACCGAATCCCACTCTAGGCCGAACTTGCAAATAGACGAAAGCGTTGGGAACCGTTTTAAAGATGGCTGCATTGGTAAAGCGAATCTCGCCACCAGGTAAGAAAATTGAGAGTTTACTGCTCTAGGGGTTTCAATTAAATGTTTATAGCACATTTTATACCTTAAAATAAAAATCATACGAGGATCAAAATGAACAGTATCTAATTGAAATAAAAACAAGACTTAAATATTGGATGCAGATTGAAGGTTGTGCATTAAAAAAAAAATTATATCTACAATAATAATCGGGGCTGACAAATAATTGTACTTTCAAAATTGATTTAGCTACAAGCAGACCATACATTTGAGATGCAATGTCTCCCTCCTAGAGAAAGTACTTGTTCAGGGCAGCTGGATTTATTTGCCACCCTCGATATAAACAATTTTAAAGGAAATTCGGATTTGCACAAATTGGCAGACCTTTTTCTGTAAATATGGTAAAGGTCTGCAGTGTAAACAACAACCACTGAGCTACAGTTGTAAAGCCCAGTGGTTGTTGTTTATATTGTAAACCTTTAGTTTACAGGTAAAACTGTCGACTCCTGACCTTGCAACAAATATACTGTAGATTTTTGTTTTTGTGATTATGGTAGACACAGAATCCTGTAGTATGTAGTTATGCTCTCTATTCTATAAAATCATGAAGTATTTTTTAAAGGTTGATTGTTTGTTTTACGTCCTTTACTCGTTGAGACGCAACCAGCTGTAAGTGAAGTACCACATTATTATTAGCTCGCCGGGACAACATATCCGGAGAGCTATTGTCCATGAACCTCGGTGTCGGCGTCACACTTTAAAGAAAAAAACATTAACCTGAGGCTATATCTTTTGAAACCAAGGGGGACAGAGCTTTTTGATATTTCAACATATAGATGCCTCATGATGAGACCTTTGTATTGGTACCAAAGACTTTTTGACCTACATTTTCAAAACACTTTAAACCTGGGCTATTATCTTTGAACTAAGGGGAATTAGGGCTTTTGATATTCAATGTATAGATGGCCTCATGATGAGGACTTTGTTTGGTACCAAGACTTTTGACCTATGATCTTGACCTTGACTTTTGACCTGGCAGTCCTGATGTTGGAATTTTTTTCGTAAGGAATATTGTAGGAACTGTTCTAGTAGGGGTATAACAATGCCTTTTACTTCCCTTCTTTCAGTCATTCCCAAGGTCATCGGACATGTGGCAAAGTCTGATAAAATATGCACTGGTCTGATGAATTTTAGAATACTGTCGGACCAAAGACTGGTATTATAATAATATAAAAGAAAAATGAAGCTAAAATATTCCAGCTAATAAGATCTTCTTCAATTCGGTCTGGTAAATGTTGTTCTATCTGGTAACATCTCTAATATTACCGGATCGAATGTCCTGTGAAGTTAAAAAGACCTTGGTATTGACTGTTCTTCATTTGTAAAATGTGCCATTTACTAGAAAACATGATATATAGTACAGCTCAGGTTGATTTGTGAATGCCCACTTTCCACTGTGGGCCGGACACTTGGAATCACAATGGGCATTTGGAATGGACATTTACCTGAGTGTTATACAATTCTATATACAACCCACTGTGTTCAGTGGACATTGAAATGCCCACTCTAAAAATGGCCCACAATGGCCAGTGGCCAAATCAATTTCCACCTGAGCTGTACTGTATTTTGATTGTCAGGATTATATGACCAGTGGCTTGTGTGTGTTATGTCGTGCCAAGCCATTGATAGATTATTTTATCAAGTAATCACTAACCAGTGGTTTGTGTATGCCTTTTGTTGTGTCCAGCCATTGGTAGATTATTAGGGCCCCGCAGTGAAAGATGCAGCGCCCTATAGTTTTCACTTTGTCTGTCCGTCCGTCTGTCCGTCAACAATTTTTGTTAACACTAAAACTCAAAACCTATACATAGTGCATAGATGAAATTTTGCACTCTTGTTTCTCACCATCTGCAAATGTGCAAATAGAAATTTGGTCATATAGGGGTCAATATTTTGGGGGAAAACTTCATTTTTCCATGAAAATTTGCAGATTTTGAGAATCGTACTTTGTGAACACTTTTAACTCAAAACCTATACATCGTACACAGCTGAAATTTTGCATACTTCTTTCTCACCATCTGCAGATGTGCATATTGAAATTTGGTGTTATAGAGATTTTGAGAATCGTACTTTGTGAACACTAAAACTCAAAACCTATATATTGTACACAGAAGAATTTTTGCATACTTGTTTCTCTCCATATACAGATGTGCATATTGCAATTTGGTTTTATAGGGGTCAATATTTTGGGGGGAAACTTCATTGTTCGATGAAAATTCATAGATTTTGTGAACACTATAACTCAAAATCTATAAATTTTACTTAACTTTTGCAAACTTCTTTACCATTTGCCTCAGCCGGGCCCTTGCTGACTGTCAGTGTTCTAGTTTTATCAAGTACTGTAAAAGTGGTTATTTACACTGGGGGTTAAGTACGCGTTTTTCAATGCCCAACATTTCGCGTAGGGGAAAAATATGCGGTCATTGAATGAAATACATAACATATATGGCATTCATATGTATACGCGTGGGGGAAATTTACGCGCTCATTACGCGACCGCGTAATTAGTGTAAATTTCCCCCACGCATAAATAACCACTTTTACAGTAGTCCCTAACCAGTTGAAAGGTCAAATCTACATACTTCTAATGTCAGAAGTAATTTAAATTCTTCTACAGCCTAAAATTCTAATAAACAGTAGCAGGAATTTTGAATATGAATATTGTTCTTTAAAAAATACAGGTTGGCATCATTTCCAAAGCTGGATCTTGGTAACCACCCGTGACATTCAGAAAGGCAACTTCAAAAGAAGAAAAACAAAACTGACATCGAAGCGTATCTTTGAGCTTGTAACAGAGGATGTCTTGATTGTTCCACCCAAACCACCAAAAGATGTGTCTTGTTCTAAGTATAAAAAAATCAGTGGAATGTACAATGAGGAAGTGGTAAGTGAAGCTAATCTTTTGTCGATACAATCAATTTCAAACAGGTGGAAAAACTGCTGTTTCAGATGAAAAGTTTTTCGTTCTTCGCTAAATAGATAAATAACAATAGGAGAGATTAAGCCCCGCCCAATTGTTGCAAAGGAAAATGAAAAATGACTGACCTTGCTCAATCAACGGAATGGTGAGAGAGCAAAGAGTGCTATCGAAGAGGTTCGCAGAGGAGCAAGATTTACAAGTCATATTCTTAAAAATCAGATTTGTTACTCGTAAACGCTTTAATGTATTTTGAAAACAATTTTAAGAGGGCGGGGGACAAGCACCCTGGAGCTCTCGCATTTTCATGCAATTTGATAAGGAAATATAGTGTGAAATTGCTTGGGCTACAATTTCAAACATCCCCCATTCTGTAACTAAGCAAGTCCAGTCGCAAGCATTGGGCGGGGCTTAATCTTTCCTATTGTTATTTGTTTATTTAGTGAAGAATGGAAAACTTTTCATCTGGAACAGCAGTTTTTCCACCTGTTTGAAAATGATTGTAAGTGATTCTAAATCTTTCTCTCAGACACGCCATCCCAAAGTGAATTTTCTTTTTATCATAATATCACATGTATCATAGTTATACATTATTGTAGAATTACTTATTATTTTACTGTCTTGTAGTCGAATCCATATTTTGAGTTTCGGAACAAACTCTGTCAAGACTTCTTAGCAAGAGATGAGAATTTCTTCATCTGCCACAGAAACCCAGTCACAGCAAAGACCATATATGAATACAAGCTTACAATGAAAGAGAAAGGCTTTCGTCTGCATTTTGGAATGACAAATACTCTGTTGAGGTAATTTATAAACTTTGAATTGTAGCTTTTTGTGCTCCCGAAATTGGAATTTTGGGGGCATACTGTGTTTGGCCTGTCCATCTGTTTGCCTTTCTGTCAACCTTTGTCATATCTTTTACACCATTAGAGGTAGACCTTTCATATTTGATGTGGGTTCCTTCTACATGGTAAGACCTTTACATTGGTACTACAATCTTTGATTTTTGTAGCCTTTACATTGACCTTCAACCTACTTTTAGAAAGTTCCAATATAAGCCATATCTTTCAAATCATAAGAGGTACTGATTTTATATCTAGTATGTGCATTTCTTGTGAGAAGATCTTTCCATTGGTGTCAGATTTTTCGACCTTTTGACCTAACATAAACTTAGTTTTTTGGAAATTAACCTTGGTTATATCTTTCACACAATTAGAAGTAGACCTTTCATATTTGGTATGTGTATTCCTTATGGCAAAGCCTTTCCATTGGTACCATAACCTTTGTCCATGTGACCTCGACATTGACCTTTGACTCACTTTTAGAAAATTCTAATATTAGCCATATCTTTCAAATCGTTTGAGGTACTGCTTTCATATTTAGCATGTGCGATGCATTTCTTGGGAGAAGACCTTTTCATTGGTATGGGATTTGTTGACCCTGCGACCTTAATTAATTTTGAACTCTTAACGAAAGGTGACCAAAATGAAAAATTGCTTAACATTGTCAGTATTGCAGGAAAAATTTGAACTTCAACGTAATACAGTTCAACTTTGTTGTGATCTGGGGGCATTAGTGTCTCACAAACACATCTTGTTAATATTATGTGAATATATCATTTGTTTATGTATGGAGCCTGAATTTTGTAGGAACAGTTCTATGGGATATAGGACAAAATGAATCAGTCATGGAACTGCTGTTAAAGTGATGTGATTCCATGATTCCAGTGTTGGTTTACAGTCAACTCTAAGAATCAAAATGCCATTCATCTTCATTAATTATGCTTATTACTACCAGTAAGACACATGTACAGACCATTTCAATTAGACTAATTTTGGAAATTACTCGAGTCTTAGTGACTGTGGGGTAGAGCATTTGCTTCGTGACTGGGAGATCATGGCTCCAAGCTAACTTCAGCTAGACAGAGGCTCTGTACAATGCTTTTGTCTTGTCATCATGTATTTTATTTATAGTTTTTTAAAATAATTTATGTTCATCTTATTTCATTTTAATATTTTTACTTTGGCCAGATGTAAAACGCAAGATGTGAAAATGTTGACACCAAATGCCTGGCATTCAGATACGAGAGTCACAGACCTTTCAATTTAGATATTTAAAAAAAAAATGAGGTCCCATGTGACAGCAGGCTTTGGCATGACATAGAATCCTCGAGGCTAAGGCTCAGAGCTTCGTGGTTAGATCTGAGTTTGTGGTACTTCATCTACTGCAGGTGATATCTCAATATGAGAGAAAAATTCTCAATTAAAGGGCCATTAGCTGTCAAACTAAGACATAAAAACTTTTTGACTCTGAACTTTGATTTTAAAAATGTAAGAGTGAGGTAGCTAATACCCCTTTATTTTACCTTTTTGTGTTTTAAAACTGTTAATGTAGTGTCAGTTCAGTTCAATATTACTGTGCTAAAAAATGACATAAGGCTAAGATAGTACTTTAATTCCCTCCCTTTATAGCTCTCCACAAAAGTTGCACCGTGTACTACATGTCTTATTCACATTGTGTTTTTCGCAGGAAGAATATACCCGGTACGAAGTTTGAAGCATTAGCTCCCTACCTCGTGTCTCACAATGTCCTGGTCACTAGTCGGGAGCCTGAGGGAGCAGACTTTAGAAAGTTACCAGCAATCCTCAGAAAGATGCCAGAATTTATTCTGTTAGGTAATGTTTATATTTCCAACATTTTTGCCTTTTATGATAATGACAGTCATTTCCTTATGAATGCAGTTGTGAACATTGCACATATATACCGTGTGTTTATCTTGACAGCTGGGAACTCCAACAGTAATGAGAGTAGAATGTAAATTTTATATAAAACTAAATTCCTTCTTTGAAAATGCAAGAGGGTATGACTTTGCTTTGCTTCATACCGGCATGCTTCTTGTTAAACACGAACTACACCATGAAATATGCTGGTGTGATATTTCATGCTGGTGTGAAACGTTGTAGTTCATACTTTCATGTATTTTCAATATTATAATTTATTTCTGAAATAAACAGTCCTACTCCCACTCATTCATCGGACTATTTTGGAGTTAACGGTGGACAGGTATTGGGGCATCGGCCCACATCAGTGGACCCCCTCCCAGGTAGCTGGCTATGACTGCACGCATGCTGATCTCACACCAGAATCTCCAGGTTTTGCTTCCTGAGGGTCGCGCTGTCGAGAAAGTTTCCAGTCTTTCGCGATCCCTCTCTGTCACCTGCTTCACAGTCCATCTTACTGGTCTGCCCTGCTTCCACGCGACTCCAGTCTATCCTGCATGCACCCGATGCTGTATTGATAGCTCCGCGTTGACGTTCCACGTGGCCATACCAACGAGTCCTAATCTCTCCATCACAGAATGCGTAGGTCCAAGTCCTCTGAAGGCCCAAGAAGCTCAGTATAGCTACACTTGACCTGGTGTGGCCACATTCTTCCGAGCTTCACGTTGCAGATCGTCTGATATTGCCTGTCGTGGCGCGACAGACGTTGTAGGTTGGCCTTGGTCACAGGGGTCCCATGGTTCTCAGCTAGCATGGAAGCATTGGCACTACCGCACACAAGTGCTGTATACATGACCCCGCGGTACCTTGTATATGACAGACGGATGGCGAGACGAAAGAAACTGGAGCAGATTCTAAACTTCTGCCACAGCTGTCTTCACACGTTTGGATGGTTGCAAGAGGGTCACCAGCCGCCTGCTGCCCGAGAGATCTGTCTCCCAGAGTAGCAGAAAGAAGCTATGACCTCCAGCTTTGATCGGGGTCCCCACCTGGACTTCACTCTGAGGTCTCCATCAATTGGTCTCGCATCCCTGGCATGCGTGCTGACTTGAAAATCTGGGTCCTCTGTAGGCATATCAGCCCACTGCATTTCTTGTGTTACCCACTTCTTGCAGCCTTGCAGAAGATGCTGTTTTGCCTACCTACATCACAGTTGCAGCAGACAGCACAGGGGGAACCTTGCCTTGAGTTCTGGAGAAGTCCAGACCACAGCTACCGCAGACTCATGATTTTTTGTCTTCCATTGCATTCATCCTTCGCAGACCCTTTTTCTCCATTACCTTCCTTACCACAGTCAACAGGCCTTACTGACACATCCTCAAGTGACTCCGCCTATTGATGACATAGTCAGTCAGCTATAAGAGTCCTCCCAGGGGACACCACGATCGGATTCACGAGAAAGGGCTCAAAGCACCGCGAAATGAACAGCAAAGGGGGCTGAGTACTGAACCTTGATGCGACTCCAACTTTCACCTCGAACTCTTCACTGTAACCGTCACCATACCCGGACCGACTCCGATGCATTTGACATACATTGCCCTGGACCAGGCGCACAATTCCCACTCCTCTCACACCAAGTTTCCCAGCGCCACCAGTGACCTTCCTAGGACACTTCTCATCATAATGCTTCTCCAAGATCCAAAACCGCCATGTAACAGCTCTTGTCTGGCTGCATAGGTATTCTCCTGTCAGTTGTTACAACGAAGATTGCGTCTGTTGTCCCCTGCCTGGACGAAGCCAAAACTGGACTCGCTCGATTGGACACCACTTGTCTAATCAGGCTGTCCACACTCCTCTCTTGACTTTCCATGACCTGCTCTGTCAGCTTGAGCCTCGGTAGTTTGCCCCTATCCAATGACACCCCTTTACCCATTGTACAGGCAGACTATGAAACTCTGACTCCACAGTCGGGGGGGGAACTTCTCCGTCAGCGGGATCGATCGCATCTGTGAGGTCACGGAATCATGGGAGGCGCCTGGTGTCACCTGCTGCCTTTATCATTCTCCAACTATGCCTGACATGGGCCCGCTGCTTTGCCTGATATTCATTGTATGAGATGGCCTTTACTTTACCATGATTAATGGTGATGGGTTTGACGGACCTTCACAGGATGGCTTCATCGAGAGAGATTCTGCAGTCCAGGTCAACACTCAACGTTCAGGAGCCTTCATAGTGTTCTCAGCCATCCTTCTGCTTGGAAATCATACTCAATGGGGACATCTCGCCCTGCATCATTTCGTTCACGGTTTGGTCTACCCACACGTCTGCGTTCTCTTTTCGCATCCTCGGTAGGCAGTCGGGAAGACTTCTGAAGACTTGCGGGATCGAGGTTTTTAGCCCACCTTGTCGCTCATCAACGAGCGTGATGCAACTACGTGTTCTGCGCGATGCGCTTGGCTGGCGTCGTATGCTGCCCTTGTGCCTTTACCAGTCTTCCATGCCTTGAAAGGCTTGGACGCTTTGTTGTAATTGCCTCATAATCAACATACCTCATTTCCACCACCAGGTTATCCTGCGCCAACGGTAGGGGCCGGTTGTTGCCCACACCTCTTCAGTTGTCTTGAGCAAGCCTGTCTTTGAGGTTGTTCCCGATATGTCATCAAGTGGTTAGCAGCGGCCGTCACTCTGCGAATCATGACTATGATTCCATGAAGGCTTCTGGAACTGGTCTGACTTGTTTGTGGATCCTTCAGCTTCGCAAAATTTTCAGCCTGGGAACAACTTGCGCATTGGTTTTGCGGCCATAGTCAATCCTCATGTACGAGACAAGGTTGATAGTTGCAGCGCGGGAACTTTCCTCTCAGGTATTCACTTTCAACGATCTGTCACCAAGTCCTGCGCATGTTTCCTGCTGTACCTATAGGATCGAAGTCTATCTTGAAGCTACGCTGCGTTATCCTGACTTGTGATGTGCATGAGATTGAGCTGTCACGCCTTCTTGAAACAATGTGTTTTCCAAGAAAGTAAGTGCTCCATATGCAAAGAGGCATACTCAATATTCAATCTCTCCCTCTACATCTGGTTGCAGGCCTGCACTACCCATCTCCACCATCACTTCCCTGTATCCCGCTGCCAAACACGGCGTACGATCGTCCGTTCCAGTACTCCGCATGGAATAAGAATTTACGGATCCTGGGATTCTTGACAGTTACAGGCTGCAGATGATCAAGAAATGTCTTTAACCTCTTTCAACAATAAGACCACTCTGTGGCGCATACACCAGACCAGGATGCAGTACACACACACTGGACCGACTATGATGAGTGTATCACCAAATAATATCATGTCTGAAGATTCGCTGTACCTCGAAAGACCTTCTCAATCACTCTTCAGCCACCCAACACTCACTGACCCTGCCAGTACCTTTGTCGTTTCCTGACACAGAATAAGCTTGTTACCTGGCTGTCCCTATTGCCCTTGATGTGCAGCGGCAAGCCGCCACCACGGATATCTGGTCCCTGAATTGCTAGCAGGACGCTCCACTTTCTGCGACGATGATGTATCCACTATTCGACACCTTCCTTCAGGGTATTCACGATTTGAGCGATTCCTACCCTAACAACTCCCAGGTGCTTGCTGGATATTGCCACATTGGCGCCGACCGCTGCCATCCACACCTAGACAGGACAGACCAAGCCGGAGGCACTACCATTGGAACGTAATGGTGTTTCGCTGGCCACTCGCCTAACGCGATTTTCATGTATTTCGAGGCTAGCCAATGATTGTGTTTGGTACCAGTGATTTTTACAGGACCGCCTGTCCTGGCTTGACATCCCAACTCAGATTTTGACCGGCAATAGTTGAGGCGCGCCTTTCCCGACGTAGGCAGTGCCGCCTACTTGTCGTTTCCTCATCAATGAGAATCCTCCGCCAAGGCCACATATAGCTATGGAAACACCAGTGCAATCGGTCTGATCTGCATGACTGCTGTCTACCGCTCCTGTCACCCAGGTTGTGACACGCTTCATAACCCTGAAAGCTAGTGGACGGCAGTTTAAGTCATAGTCCTAGTGTTTTGAATTCTATGTGACTTTCGAACTTGACAAGGAAGATGTAAATCAATACTTTACAACCATTAACACTCACATATCTTGTTTCACAATTAAAATTGAACTGGTGTGTCATTTTTGAATGAGTCATGTATTATTGATACAGTATCTCTTCTCATTCATTATATGGTTATCATATCTTTCCATTGCATATCTGAATATAAAAATTGACTACATGTGGATGATCTTATGATTATGGTGGTTCGTTATTCCGTGAAATTACCCCCTCACCCACGAAGTTACAATTCCTCAGAATGAATAACAGACAAAACGCAAATATCATTGGGTATATTCTTTCATAACAATATATATGAAATTCATTGAATTAGGCCAAAGTAATATTAATTCATCTTGGTTCTTCAGAGACCCCGCCTGCCCCTATAAGATATTTGGCCCGCTGGGTTGTTATTTATTAGACTTGCGCAAAAAAAATTATGCCGCCGTTGCATCGATTCTTGATACTGCAGAGTCTATCACCCTAAATAACAGATGTAAGATATCTGCCTTAGACGCTACTTTTACTTCGTGATGGTAGTTTTGGAGCTCAAGAGTACCTCACTCAGTGTGATATTGGGGTCTTTTTAAGCTATCCTTTGGAAGGCAACCAGATACTTTATTGTTATAGGTGTAGAATATGGGTGCATTGTGATTTATTATTCTTTCATATTTTCCATGAGATGATGCATATTTAACGAGGATATTTCCAGGTTGGAGCTATAATTCAATATGGAGGATTTTTAAACAGTAAGGCACAGATTCAGTTCGACATTAATAGGTTCATGGTGAACAGTTTAACAATGTTATGGATGGTCTCGATGGCTATATGATAACGAATAAATTATACTGGTTACATAAACTTGAATCACAATCTTGCATATAATGATAATGGGACCATAAATTTAGCATTAAATTCAATCCAAGAATTCTATTCTCAGCTTAGGGATGACGTATCAGAAGTATTTAATAATTTGTGGAGTCACCGGCATGTAACGCTATCCCAACAAACATTTATTAGTCAACAATTTTTAATTACCGAGTCATCTGCGCATTTACAGTTGATTGCCCATTGAAATTACATTTCACTAAATATGTTTGATTATTTCCAGGCTTTATATATTCAACTTGTGATTAAAAACAAACAAAATAAACTCCCGACTCTCGCTCTTTGGGAAAAATAAAAACAAAAGAATAAAACCCTACCTACCCCTACCACTTTTCAAAATCAATTTCCCGAGAACCAGCAATTTATTTTATGTGGCCTTACATCCCCATAAACCTGAAAAAAAATCAGCAATCCATGTAAAATTGGCCCCCATGAATTAAAATTATTCTTCAATATTTTAGTATTAGAAACTGGATGTTTAAAAAATTATTTTTTCTTTATTGCAGGAGGCTACATTGATGGGATGTTATTATCAAAAGAAGGCATAACACAATATACCAAACTCCCAGACAAAGAAATTAGCTACAGTGAAACAGCGGGGATATTAAGTCTTATGGCTGGTGGAAAAACATCAGCTTTATTGAACTCTCATGCACAGACTCTTAGTGCCAATCTAAAGCAGTATGAAAAACAGTTACACGAGGACGAGGAAAGTGATTCATGATATAGGTCTTCTTACTGATGTGATGTTTTAGTTTATTATCATTATTAAAAGAAAAATTACAGATGTGCATGTTTTGTTTGTGCATTTAAACTAAATTCTTACACAAATTATGTGCATTTCATTTGAGAGGTGTAGCATATTGTTGTCAACTCATTCAGCTTGTTGGGGAAAAAGCAGTTCCATTTGAACAACGTCCATTTTTATACACCTGCCAAAGACGGGACATATTGTGGTATGGCATCATCCGTCTGTCTGTCTTGTAGGCTGGATACAGACCAAACCATTACATCCAGGATCTCACAACTTCATACATTTGATCACCATGATGAGAGGAAGATGCTAATTTGTTTCAAGGTCAAAGTATCAGTTGACAGGAAAACCTTGTAGGCAGAATACAGACCAAACTATTGTGGCTAGGACCTTCAAACTCGGTACACATACTCTTCATGCTAAGCGGAGGACATCTTTTGTTCTTCAAGGTCAAATTTGTAGTTTCACTTAGAAGGAAAACCTTGTAGGCAGGATACAGACTGCACTTTTGGGGATGGGAACATCAAACTTGGTATACATACACCTTATGCTAAGTGAAGGATGCCTATTGCTTCTCAATAAGCATAATAATTAGTTAGCACACAATGGACGGTGATAACTTGGCTAAAATATGAATTCCACTAAAATTTGCTTTCCTTCATTGAAATCTATGGGCATATTATACATCGCTGGCATTGCTTGTTTTATTCACTTTGTGTTAAAACTTTCTGGAATGATAACCTGTATGTATACAGATCTTAGTTGCCAGTGGGTTTCAGGGCAAAATGTACAAGGCATTGTAATGAAATATTTGTGCTCTAGATTTTGCAGTGACCTTGACTAATTGATGGGGTTCTTTCTCTATAAAATTAATGAAGTATATCAAATTGGTCAAACAAAAAAGTAGCTCTATAGGTGTCTACAAGGCCTTTTGGTGCCCCCCCCCCCCCCCCCCCCCCCCCCCCCCCCCCCCCCCCCCCCCCCCCCCCCCCCCCCCTCCCCCCCCCCCGCCCCCCCCCCCCCCCCCCCCCCCCCCCCCCCCCCCCCCCCCCCCCACCCCCCCCCCCCCCCCCCCCCCCCCCCCCCCCCCCCCATCAATAGGGTTCTTCCTCTTTTAATAACAAAGCTGCACATAAAGTATTGTCTCAATCAAGCAAAAAAAAAATGTGCCTGTAGCATGTTTACAAGCTCTGATAGTACACATGAACGGTGCCCATACAATATACCCTCTAGCAATGAATTGTGGGGGTAAATTGAATGAATGATATTAATTGTGTGGATAATAACTGCGGTATACAAATCAATTGGCTACAATTTACATTTTTTTGGAATGGTATTTCTAGTTGTAATTCAAAATCAAATGTCTTTGATGGAAACATTGGACAGGTTGTGTGAAATGAATAACAAGAAATTTCAGAGAAATATGATTTATTTTATTTGACACAATACCTTAAATCAACAACTCTTGCAATAAAACGAAAGGCATATGGACTGCATTTAACATCAACTGTAGATTCTCAACCTGTACTACATCAAGGATGCTCTTGATTTTTTCAATATCTAATATAAACTATTTCCCTGTATGTCTAATTGTAAAACTTATGACAAAATTGTGACCCCGCCCTCCCCTGCAAGCCTTCTTTTGAACAAAATGTAATCTAAATTTTTTTTTAAAAATACAATTTTGGCTCAAAAGTAACAAAGAAAAGACACACATGGTCTCAGCATACACACTTCAAACATTACATCATACTTAAGCACAAAGACACTATAGCATGGCTGATTATTGATGAACAGTATAAATAAATGATGTTGCAGTTCAGTAATTCTTAACTTACAGCTTAGTTAATCATTCTCTTGCATACACACACAAAGCATAAATTAAAGAAGAAAATTCAAAATACACATTTCAAATGGAGTACCAAATTAACAAACTCAAATATTTGAAGATACATGTATCTTTAATTATTTGAAGAAGATAACAATTCATTTGTGGCACACAATTAATCTCTTGAAATAATTATTGCACATCTTTGAAATGCTAAGAGTGCATTAATTCTTCTGCTAAATGGATCTGTGTTATACTTTAATTGAATTGAATTTAATTAATGCATGCACACAAAAATTAGATATTTCCAAATAATTAACTGATACCATCCATCATTTGAGTTTATGTCAATTTGGCACCCAATCATTTCATCAATGAAACAGTTACACTATTGGATACAAGCAATGAGTTGTATATAATTGGATGTTTTTACACCAGTTGAAACATAAAGATTTGAACCCTTGGTTAGACTGCTTGCCAGTATATTCGAGATGAAATACACATTTAAAATAAGAGCACAGTGAAGCAGATCACCCCTACGAACCAATAATGAACTAGTCCTTGTCATGCACATACTCACCAGCATACAGACACCATAGAGAGTTCAGCGAGACAACAATTTATTGCAAGGAGAATTAAAAAAAAAAAACAAACACATTACAAGTTCAGTGACAATTCACAACAGACTATTGCCCCAGTACACATAGAGGCACAGGAACTGCTATTTTGGTTTGCAATATTTTCATTCCCCAATGTTTTCTCAGAAACTTAGTTTGCTGTTTCATGGTATTCGATCAGTATTGATAGAGGCACTGGGAAGCACAAGTGATTTAAAGAAGATTCATGAGCAACTGCAAAACAAGTTGTATTTCAAAATACAACAAAGAAATGTCTAGTTTGATTGTGTCATATAAAAATGGGGTATTTTCTGCTTCAAATTACCCATACTTCCATTCTTTTTACATCATCATAATACACACAAGTTATGCATACTGTTCATGTATAATAACAATACTCACCCAAACCTCACTCTTACAGAGGTATGACTCCTGTTTGTATTTCACTTAGGCTAGAAGTTAACTGCTTTGTGAACAAACTTCCTAAATCTTGCTACATTTCTAAACATATATTTATTAATAAATGTGTGCTTCTGTATGTTTGAGGATGTGTCTTGGGGTTGGATGAGGATTGTTGATTTCATTTAACTTTTTCAATTTTGGGGGTGGGGGGTGTTCCATTCTCAACAATATAACACCACAGATCAGTTGTAATACCCATTTTGACATCATAGTACTTTTGTGTTTGTAGTCTTGCATGATGTTCCCTTCGTGGCCACCATTTAATTAAGTCTTCACCGCATGTGGATGCTTCAAGTTAAAGATTGGGATGAGTGGATCTTCACCCAAGGGAATGCCCAACTGAACAAGCTTGAATCTAAGCTATATGAGGATGCTTTTGCATCAGTTTGATAAATTATTCCTTTGTGGTTATTTATCAAAAAGTCCTACATGTATACTCAATAGATAGACACCTGGATTCAAAATGAATTTTTAGCTTGAGTAAAACCTTCACTCATACATACAACACCCTGCCAACAAAAAAATGACTGGCCCCCATTTCTACAAAATACAGTCGAAACTCGTTATCTCAAACTCGATGGGACTGAGAAAAAACTTCGAGATATCCATGGATTTGAGATATTGAGGGTAAAAATACATAGAAAATAGGTGGCTTGGACTTCCAAATCACTTCAACATAGCCCTGGTATTTTAGATATCAGTGTTTGAGATACTGAGATTCAACTGTAATTACCATCCAAAATAGCAGTTCCCAAGATAGCAAGTTTTTGATAATTCTTATTAAAATAAATATCACATATACAGCCCAGTGTACATCTCCCGGACAAGTCGATGTTCTGCCGTCCTATTCAGTTACAGTCAGTTTATACATGTGGAAATGCTGGAGCTGCGTACAGTTTCATGGTCACCAGAAAAGTTTTTCAATTTCTACCCTATCAGTTCGAACTCTTCTTCTGAGTCTTGTCCAGCCATCATTGTATAACCTGTGTACAAATCATTCAGTTTGAGTTTCAACAAAGAGAAAACAATCTTGTTAATAATGCTACAGAAATGAATGATATTTGACAGTATAGTACATGTATGACTTCTCATGTCAACAATGGAACTGTTATGATTGATATTGTCATAGAAAGACATGTATTTTGAAATGCTTAAAATACTTTTATAGTTTTTCTAAGACTTTATTTTGCATTGTTTCTGTTGTTGATTTTTATATCACAAGAATTTTTTGCAAGCACTGCATTTTTTCCAAAATTTATGCGAGTGTGTTAAGCAATAATATAAGCCCCACAAATAAATCTAGATGCAAAGTATTTCACCTTTCCACAGTATCCAGCTAGTCTAGGATAAAGGCCATCTCTAAGTCTCTTACCTGTAGCACTGGCTGTCTGCCCTGTGTATGGTTCATAAGGGGGCCAGTGATGGGGTCTGTCCTTGTACAGCTCAAACATGGGATTCTTACTGGAACTGACTATAAACTTCTGAACACTTTGTGTGAGGTCGTCAAACTCTCTCTCTGTTCCACAATAAAAAACCTGGCCAAATAATACAGAAATTCATCAAACTCGCTCTCTGTTCTGCAGTAAATCACACCCTGGCCAAAACAATACAGAAATAAAACTCTCTTAGTAACTCCCAAAACAATACAGAAACTCTTCCTCTGTTCCGCAGTAAACCCCTGGCCAAAACAATACAGAAATTCCATCAAACTCGCTCTCTGTTCTGCAGTAAAAGCTACCCGCGTCCCAAAACAATACAGAAATTCATCAAACTCGCTCTCTGTTCTGCAGTAAAAGCTCAGGACCAAAAACAAATTCACAGAAATTACATTGCTTACAAAACTCGCTCTCTGTTCTGCAGTAAAAGCTCAGACCCAAAACAATACAGAAATTCATCAAACTCTCTCTCTGTTCCACAGTAAACACCCG
>CAJDSM010029894.1:16692-32530 GCA_903981925.1 Ostrea lurida
AAATTTGCTTTCCTTCATTGAAATCTATGGGCATGATTATACTCGCTGCATTGCTTTTTTATTCACTTTTGTGTTAAAACTTTCTGGAATGATAACCTGTATGTATTACAGATCTTAGTTGCCAGTGGGTTTCAGGGCAAAATGTACAAGGCCATTTGTAATGAAATATTTGTCGCTCTAGATTATTGCAGTAGACCTTGACTAATTGATGGGTTCTTTCTCAATAAAATTAATACATATGAAAATATATCAAATTGGCTCAAACAAAAAAGTACTGCCCTCTATAGGTGTGTTACAAGGCCTTTTTTGAGTGCCCCCCCCCCCCCCCCCCCCCCCCCCCCCCCCCCCCCCCCCCCCCCCCCCCTCCCCCCCCCCCCCCCCCCCCCCCCCCCCCCCCCCCCCCCCCCCCCCCCCCCCCCCCCCCCCACCCATCAATAGTTCTTCCTCTTTAATAAACAAAGCTGCACATAAAAGTATTGCTACTCAATCAAGCAAAAAAAAAATGTGCCTGTAGGCATGATTTACAAGCCTCTGATAGTAACACATGAACGGGCCCATACAATATACCCTCTTTACCAATGAATTGTGGGGTGGTAATTGAATGAATAATATTTAATTGTGTGGATAATAACTGCGGTATAACAAATCAATTGCGCTCAATTTACATTATTTTTGAGAATGTATTTCTAGGTTGCTAATTCAAAATCAAATGTCTTTGATGGAAACATTGGACAGGTTGTCGTGAAAATGGAATTAACAAGAAATTTCAGAGAATATCATTTATTTTATTTGACACAATACCTTAAATCAACAACTCTGCTCAATAAACGAAAGGCATATGGACTGCATTAACATCAACTGCAGGATTTCTCAACCTTGTACTACATCAAGGATGCTCTGTTTTTCAAATATCTAATATAAACTATTTCCCTGTATGTCTTAATTGTAAAATTATTGACAAAATTGTGACCCCGCCCTCCCCTTGCAAGCCTTCTTTTGCAACAAATGTAATTCTAAATTTTTTTTTAAAAATACAATTTTGGCCTCAAAAGCTAACAAAGAAAAGACACACATGGTCTCAGCATACACACTTCAAACATTACATCATACTTAAGCCACAAAGACACTATAGCATGGCTGATTAATTGAGCATACAGTATAAATAAATGATGTTGCAGTTCAGTAATCTTAAACTTAACAGCTTAGTTTAATCATTCTCTTGCATACACACACAAAGCATAAATTAAAGAAGAAAATTCCAAAATACAACATTTCAAATGGAGTACCAATTAACAAACTCAAATATTTGAAGATACATGTATTTTAATTACTTTGAAGAAGATAACAATTCATTTGTGGCACCACAATTAATCTCTTGAAATAATTTATTGCACATCTTTGAAATGCTAAGAGTGCATTAATTTCTTCTGCTAAATGGGATCTGTGTTATACTTAATTGAATTGAATTTAAATTAATGCTGCACACAAAAAAATTAGATAATTTCCAAATAATTAAACTGATTACCATCATCATTTGAGTTTATTGTCAATTTGGCACCCAATCATTTCATCAATGAAACAGTTACACTATGGATACAAAGCAAATGAGTTGTAATATAATTGGATGTTTTACACCAGTTGAAACATAAAGATTTGAACCTGTGTTAGACTGCTTGCCAGTATATTCGAGATGAAATTACACATTTTAAAATAAGAGCACAGTGAAGCAGATCACCCCTACGAACCAATAATGAACTAGTCCTGTTCATGCACATACTCACCCAGCATACAGACACCATAGAGAGTTCAGCGAGACAACAATTTATTGCAAGGAGAATTAAAAAAAAAAAAACACATTACAAGTTCGAGTGACAATTCACAACAGACTATTGCCCCCAGTACACATAAGAGGCACAGGAACTGCTATTTTGGTTTGCAATACTTTCATTCCCCAATGTTTCTCAGAAACTTAGTTTGCTGTTTCATGTATTCGATCAGTATTGATAGAGGCACTGGGAAGCACAAGTGATTTAAAGAAGATTCATGAGCAACTGCAAAACAAGTTGTATTTCAAAATACAAACAAAGAAATGCTCTAGTTTGATTGTGTCATATAAAAAATGGGGTATTTTCTGCTTCAAATACCCATACTTCCATTCTTTACATCATCATAATACACACAAGTTTATGCATACTGTTTCATGTATAATAACAATACTCACCCAAACCTCACTCTTACAGAGGTGACTCCTGTTTGTAATTCACTTAGCTAGAAGTTAACTGCTTTGTGAACAAACTTCCTAAATCTTGCTACATTTCTAAACATATTATTTATTAATAAATGTGTGCTTCTGTATGTTTGAGATGTGTCTTGGGGTTGGATGAGGATTGTTGATTTCATTTAACTTTTTCAAATTTTGGGGGTGGGGGTGTTCCATTCTCAACAAATAACACCACAGATCAGTTGTAATACCCATTTTGACATCATAGTACTTTTGTGTTTGTAGTCTTGCATGATGTTCCCTTCGTGGCCACCATTTTAATTAAGTCTTCACCGCATGTGGATGCTTCAAGTTAAAGATTGGGATGAGTGGATCTTCACCCAAGGGAAATGCCCAACTGAACAAGCTTGAATCTAACTATATGAGGATGCTTTGCATCAGTTTGATAAATTATTCCTTTGTGGTTTATTTATCCAAAAAGTCTCTACATGTATACTCAATAGATAGACACCTGGATTCAAAATGAATTTTTAGCTTGAGTAAAACCTTCACTCATACATACAACACCCTGCCAACAAAAAAATGACTGGCCCCATTTCTACAAAATACAGTCGAAACTCGTTATCTCAAACTCGATGGGACTGAGAAAAAACTTCGAAGATATCCATGGATTTGAGATATTGAGGGTAAAAATACATAGAAAATAGGTGGCTTGACTTCCAAATCACTTCAACATAGACCCTGGTATTTTTAGATATCAGTGTTTGAGATACTGAGATTCAACTGTAATTACCATCCAAATAGCAGTTCCCAAGATAGCAAGTTTTTGATAATTCTTATTAAAATAAATATCACATATACAGCCCAGTGTACATCTCCCGGACAAGTCGATGTTCTGCCGTCCTATTCAGTTACAGTCAGTTATACATGTGGAAATGCTGGAGCTGCGTACAGTTTCATGGTCACCAGAAAAGTTTTTTCAATTTCTACCCTATCAGTCGAACTCTTCTTCTGAGTCTTGTCCAGCCATCATTGTATAACCTGTGTAACAAATCATTCAGTTTGAGTTTCAACAAAGAGAAAACAATCTTGTTAATAATGCTACAGAAATGAATGATATTTGACAGTATAGTACATGTGTATGACTTCTCATGTCAACAATGGAACTGTTATGATTGATATTGTCATAGAAAGACATGTATTTTGAAATGCTTTAAAAATACTTTTATAGTTTTTCTAAGACTTTATTTTGCATTGTTTCTGTTGTTGATTTTTATATCACAAGAATTTTTTGCAAGCACTGCATTTTTTCCAAAATTTATGCGAGTGTGTTAAGCCAATAATATAAGCCCCACAAATAAATTAGATGCCAAAGTTATTTCACCTTTCCCACAGTATCCAGCTAGTCTAGGATAAAGGCCATCTCTAAGTCTTTACCTGTAGCACTGGCTGTCTGCCCTGTGTATGGTTCATAAGGGGGCCAGTGATGGGGTCTGTCCTTGTACAGCTCAACATGGGATTCTACTGGAAACTGACTATAAACTTCTGAAACACTTTGTGTGAGGTCGTCAAACTCTCTCTCTTTCCACAATAAAAAACCTGGCCAAATAATACAGAAATTCATCAAACTCGCTCTCTGTTCTGCAGTAAAACACCCTGGCCAAAACATACAGAAATTCATCAACTCTTCTCTGTTCCACAGTAAAAACCCTGGCCAAAACCAATACAGAAATTCATCAAACTCGCTCTCTGTTCCGCAGTAAAACACCCTGGCCAAAACAATACAGAAATTCATCAAACTCGCTCTCTGTTCTGCAGTTAAAAGCTCGACCAAAACAATACAGAAATTCATCCAAAACTCGCTCTCTGTTCTGCAGTAAAAGCTTCAGACCAAAACAATACAGAAATTCATCAAACTCTCTTCTGTTCCACAGTAAACACCCGGGCCAAATAATACAGAAATTCATCAAACTCGCTCTCTGTTCTGCAGTAAAAGCTAGCTCAGACCAAAACAATACAGAAATTCATCGAACTTGCTCTTTGTTCTGCAGTAAAAACTCTGGCCAAAAGAATGCATCAATTCCTCAAGATAATCAAGTTAGCTCGACATTTCATCCATTGTAAATTGTATAACTTTAAGAATATATAACATACTTATCAAAATTTGTCATGAATAAAAGCTATTAGGACAGGTACATGAGTAAGATATTGATTTGCTATACAGTTACGTTATATTTCTCATATTATTATGCCACAATAGTAGTCAGAATTTTGAAAAAAATTACATGCATTATACCATCATCGCAAACCACGTTTTTGAGTCCACACTTGTTCCCTCAATGGAGAAAATCAATGAGAAGCACCCGTGGGTAGCTGATGATGGGATTATATTGACTGTCCATATATTAATCCATATCTACATTTCAAAGCAGCAAAGGAATACACTTCCAATGTGATGAGTTTTGTTATTTTATATTGGAACATTATCATAAAAAAAAAAATGGATACTAAGCTCGTCATTTTTGTGTTGCTCAAATATCTGGACAAGTTGACCTCATTCTTTACATTAGTTAGTGGTAAACTTAGTACACAAATATTGATAGTGTATATGCATATCTGAGCTCTATGCAAAAATAGTAGGGTATTGAATATGTTGGAAGAAATGATAAAAAAAACATAATATTGTACAGTAAATGATGCTTGGTTGTTTTGTTTTTTAAAATATTTCCTTTAAATGAGCAGCTGTAATTACTCCCCCTCTCCTCCATCATGATAGTACTCTGAACACAACTTTATTTCAAAGGTATTAAAAATCCAAATAAGGGCTCTGATCTCTAATGTGCAAGACTTTTTTATAAATCCATTCCCGTCAACCTACCAGTGCTATTGAAGGATCGAGTTCCATGACATTCATAGTGGAGGGGTACGGGCAGTGATAGCTCTCGTCTGGGAAATCCTGGCTGTCAAAATCTTCCGATAACTGCGTAGTGTGTGGATCTAGATAGATCAGCTTATCGCCTGTAGATAAAAAAGATTTTTCCTAAACATTGTAGCAATATTACAACCATGGCCAAAAAAAAAAAAATTGCTTTTGGGTCGTGTTTCTGATATTGGTTAATTTCCTGTAACAGTAATTCATATAGCCACTGCAAAACTGCACAGCTTTACCGATGAAGCAATGCATTTATTGTGAAATAAACGGATCATAATTAACAAGAATCATGGGTCTATGTCACCAAAAAATGAAGTAAATATTTACCCATATAACCAACAAACCAGTGGGCGTGGTTCGGTTTGCCGCCTATTATACCAACACTCTGGGGAAAACTCAAACACGCCTGAAATTGAAGGAGTTATAGTGCATTTATAGTGATTTCAAGTGTCCTCAGTGTTTGTTATGCTTTATAAGTGACTGAGGCATATAGTATAAACATGTTGGCCACCCTGTCATTTATTCATCTCAAAAATATACAGCTAATACCAAGATTTTCTCTAGAGCCTGCCAATATTGAGCTGTTCACTGAATTCAACTTTGTTTCAATTTACCCACATTTTTAAATCAGTAAAACATATTCTGGAATTATTTACCTGTGACTGTAAAATGTAGAATTCGACACTTGTTTATGTCTTGTATACACAATTCTAATTTAATACATTCAACTGTTTTGTTACTTGCATTTTTGATTGGCGAATTGCATTGAGATTTGGGACAGTTAAACAGATATTACACACCGGGTATCCGGATCCAACGTCCGCAGAGGGATCAAAAGCCCGTGGAGCCAAGATTAAAACATCGGTTCTTATGAAGAGTAGAGATATAATCTTTTTTATTATATAGCTTTGACGCTTTTCCTGATGACCACAATTAATTTGCATGAGACGTGCGTGCATTCAAGACTCAAAGATATTAGTGATTTTTATAAAGCTCTGTATCTATTCATGAACACATCACCATTAAATATTGATGAAATATTAATGCAGTAGCAATGCAGATGAAACTGACAAATTTCATTTTAAACCCAAATTTCTAAGTTTCAAAACACAATAGCATAGAAGTTGCTGCTACCTTGGTTCTTTTGCCATCAAATGATGATTGATATATCCCTAATTATTTGTTTTTAAGAAGTCGAAACCAAAGTCCCATCCGTTGCTTCAAAATTTGTGAAGTTCATTGAAGGGGTAGTAAAATTTTGGATCCGTAAACCATGGAGCAAGTTTATCAAATGATATATTTTGCTTTTGTAATAAACGATGTCTCCGCAACTCCTCAGATTAAAAGTGCTCTCCAAACTTACACTCCCTCTCCATAACGTACTGTATAATAGTATGGAGGAGAAAGCATGAGCAGGAATACATCAAATTGTGAACAGCACTTTGAGGAAAAAGATGGAGAAAAGATTCAACACTGATTAACCCAATGTCCTAGCGATACTTTCATAATTTCCATATAACATGACTGTACCGTTTTGTACTTGTTTTGATGAAGGATATCTTACATTCATGACTCTTTGAGATTCAGTCCAGCATGTTGTGAAAATGCAAAAGTATCATAAACCAAGTTACTGTACAAAACCAGGCAAATGACATACCTTTAAACTTTGCACATAAACTGCATTTATGTCAGTCAACCCAAGTCTTAACGGTATCACAAGTAAAAGTGGTTTCCAGCTTTTGACATCCACTGTATTTCGTTTGTTTTTGTCTTGCTTTGCAGAATCTTTACTAGGTGGTTTCGTTTGTCCTCTAGCCGCAGATTCATGTTTTAATTGTCTTACTCCAATTATATCACAGTCACTTTGTTCATTTTTACAAATACTCCCTGAAACAAAAACAGGATAGTTCTTCAAAGATAAAAAAAACAAACAAACAAAAAAACAAAAGAAAACCCCCCAAAAAACAACTGTTGCAGTTTTAACATGTAAAGGCAAAGATAACGAAACAGTGATCAATCTCTTAAGTCCCAAATAGAATACAAATAACAAGAGTTGGGTGAAACTCGGGACCCCTGGACCAACCAGAAGTGGGATCAGGTGCTTAGTAAAAAGTTAAGCATCCCTGTTGACTGGTCACATGCCGCAGTGAGCCCACAGATCTTGATCAGTTGTAAACGAAGCAATCGTAGTCAAGTCAGTGTCTGTGACAAAAACAGCTTAACAATGGGCTATAAACACATCAGACAGCATTTCGGACTTCAATATGGAAGGTTCAATTACTTTGGTAAACTAGGATATTAAAACGACCAAATAGAAGTTTACGAAATAGCTGCTTTAAACGTTGACTGTTGAAAACCCCTGCAACAACAACTTGTTGTGTAAGAGCCTGCCTCAATTCAAAAAGGCTGTCAAATTACACAGAACAAGCTCTTGGCGTATCAAATATAGTTGAGAGACATACACACCATATGCAGGTGATGATGGAACATAATATAAGTTGATGATGGAGAAGCTTTGCATCACTACAAAGGCATTTAATTCTATCTTCAGCATCAAGACTTCTTAAAAATATTCTCATTTCCCCTTCTATTAAAATTTCAATTGCTATCAGTCTAATTTAAAATAATGTAAAGGGTGAAATATTTGCGTGGGTTTAATTTTCGCTATATTTATGATTATATTGACGATCACCAAATAAAACCATCACAAAGTGTTGTTTAAAGTATTTGTGGCATGAGTTCATCTGTTAAGGGGTTTATCTGTGAAATGTAAACCATCGTGAAATACCGAACGATATAAATCGCAAAAACTTTAGCCCCACAAAACTAAAGCCCTATCCATGTAATACAGGACGTCAAGATACGTTATTGTTGTATTAGGACTTTCTGGAATATTGTCTGGAAATGAGAAGCTCAAACCCACAACAAAGAATATACACTTCCACTATAAGCATTCAGCTATCTGATACAATTAGATGCTTTAACTTGAGATTGAAAGAAAAGTTCATACTTATATCATTTTCAATGACAGTGTTGTCCATGGCAACGTGAATGACAAGAGAACTCCACTCATCGTATACAGCTAGCTTCCTATTCAAACAGAGATGATTACAATCAGTAGAGACATATTTATCTGGCTTTAAAATAAACTCCATATCTTTTAATTCATTAGTGCCTTACTTTAACACTTGTGCCACAGTATTTGGTCCAAACCATGATCCCACCTGTTTGCCTTCTGAAACTCCCATGGAAGCTGTAAAAGTATTTAGTTCTTCTAATTGTAATAGAGAATTTAATTCAAATTATTTGAGGATAGACAGGGGGTCTACATGTTCCTCTCTCTTCCACCCATCAATCATCCATTTCTCTCTCCCTCCCTTCTCCATCCTCCTCCCGTCTCTTTCCCCTCTCTTTTCCTCCTTCCATCTTTATCCCTCTCTCATCCCCCACCTCTCATCGTTTTCTCTCTTCCTTCCTTCTCCATCCTCCTTCCATCTTTATCACTCTCCCATACCCCACCTCTTATCCCTTTCTCTCTTCCTCCTTCCCTCTTTATACCTCTCCCATTACCTACTTCTTATCCCTTTTTCTCTTCCTCCTTCCATCTTTATCCCTTTCTCTCTTCCTCCTTCCATCATTTTCCCTCTCCCATCCCCCACCTCTTATCCCTTTCTCTTTTCCTCCTTCCATCTTTATCCCTCTCCCACCCCCACCTCTCATCCCTTTCTCTCTTCCTCCTTCCCTCTTTATACCTCTCCCATTACCTACTTCTTATCCCTTTTTCTCTTCCTCCTTCCATCTTTATCCCTTTCTCTCTTCTCCTTCCATCTTTTTCCATCTCCCATCCCTCACCTCTTATCCCTTTCTTTCTTCCTCCTTCCATCCCCCCCCCCCCCCCCCCCCCCATCTCTTATCCATCTTTCTCTTCCCTCCTCCCATACTCTTCCCTTCCCACCTCTTATCCCTTTCTCTCTTCCTCCTCCATCTTAATCCCATTCCCACTCTTTATTCCCTTTCCCTCTTCCAATCTTATCCCTCTCCCATTCTTCTCACCTCTATCCATTTCTCTCTTCCTCCTTCCATCTTTTTCCCTCTCCCATCCCTTCAACTCTATCTCTTATCTCTCTTCCTCCTTCCATTTTATCCCCTTCTCTCATTCCTCCACCTCTCATCCCTCACCTCTTGTCCCTTTCTCTCCTCCTCCTTCCATCTTTTTCCCTCTCCCATCCCCCCTCTCTTATCCTCTTCTCTTTTCCTCCTTCCCTCTTTATCCCTCTCCCATCCCTCCCCTCTTGTCCCTTTCTCTCCTCCTCCTTCCATCTTTTTCCCTCTCCCCTCCCCCTTCTCTTATCCTTTTCTCTTTTCCTCCTTCCCTCTTTATCCCTCTCCCATCCCTCCCCTCTTGTCCCTTTCTCTCCTCCTCCTTCCATCTTTTTCCCTCTCCCCTCCCCCTTCTCTTATCCTTTTCTCTTTTCCTCCTTCCCTCTTTATCCCTCTCCCATCCCTCACCTCTTATCCCTTTCCCTCTTCCTCCTTCCATCTTTATCCCTCTCTCATCCCCACCTCTTATCTCTTTCTCTCTTCCTCCTTCCATCTTTATTCCTCTCCCATCCCCACCTCTTATGATCTCTTCCTCCCTTCTCCATCCTCCTACCATCTTTATCCCTCTCCCATTCCCCACCTCTCATCCCTTTTTTCCCTCCTCCTGTCTATTTCCCTCTCCCATTCCTCACCTCTTATGAACCATTCTCTCTTCCTCCCTTCTCCATCCTCCTCCCATCTTTATCCCTCTCCCGCCCCTACCTCTCATCCCTTTCTCTCCTCTTCACCTCTCATCTCTTTCTCCCTTCTCCATCCCCCTCTCCCATCCCTTACTTTTACCCTGTCTGCCCCTCCATATTGAGTATTGAAATTATAACATAGAGGTGACTCTGAATGGATTGAACTTCTCTCTCTTGAAGTGAAGTCATGGTCCCCATTTTTTTCTCTAAATAACTAAGCAAATTTACTCTTCATTTCTCTAACATTTGATCTCTCAAAGATCTTGATCTCTTGAAGTGCTGGTATTATATATATTAAAGTGTATACTGGTTATTATTTCTGCTTGGATCTTACCTGGATGAAGGTAAATGCCTAGGGCTACCTTGGCCATGTGAATTTCCTGTTTATCTAGGAGTCACACCTAGCTTGACTTCACCTCACAAGACATGAAATTTACTAACATGGTATCCCCTACCCAGTCAATAAATAATTGTGCAACTAATACTACATATGTACCTATTTGTTGAATGGAGTAATTCGCACTTTTCTTGTCAGCCAACATTTGTAGTATTCTTTTGTAGGCCTCGTCTTGGCAGTTTAGAGACCATCTCCAATCTATGAGAGGGAGGAATCATCATTATATGAATATTATATATTAAATAGAAGTCCTGGCATTGGGAATATTTGGCAGCTTTTTCTACAAATGTAGACTAAAATGTTGGCAATTTACATTTTGGTGAATTTTTAATTTATGCAATTATGATTTATATTTTGTCACCTTTAATTATGGTGCACTGATAAAAATTGTCAGTGCATGCACCAAAATGACACGACATATGGTGACCAGTACAATACACTACATATGCATTTAATCATTTATATTGCACACTTATCATATGGTTACAGTTCCTATTTACCATCATAATTACAAATATCTTATGGAAACCAAGTATTTATTAAACTGCAAGCTCTAGATTGTATATATCTCTTATATAGTACTTCATTCATGATTGTACAATGAAATGTTGTAATTGATTGATTGATTATTTGTTGTTTTTCGTCCCGTCAAGAATATTTCACTCATATTGAGACGTCACCATTGCCGGTGAAGGGCTGCAAATTTAGACCTATGCTTAGCACTCATGGCTTTTCTTTTGCGTGCCACACCTACTGCGACCTGGGACCTCCGTTTTTAAGGTCATATCCGAAAGACCTGTGATTCTCACTTCTAAATGCCGAGCGCTTGGCGAAGGAGCAATCACTACCTATCTTCACATCGTAGGTTTGACGCGGCCGAGTGTCTAGCACGGGGCTCGAACGCATGACCTCCCGATCACGAGGCGAGAGCTCTACCACTGAGCCACCGCGACCGGTCTGAAATGTTGTAAAATACGATACATTTCTACATTGCTGCAAATTGTGTAGTACTACATTAACACTAGAGCAATTCATTTGATAAACTGTACTCATCTTTAAATCTCTATATGAACTAAACATTACAGCAAAATTTCATTCTAACAGATTTTAATATAACTTTATGAAATGAATCATGGTGAAGAGATAGTAAAGCTCATTTTGGTGATTTTTTTCCCCTTAAATCAAATACATGTACCTATCATAAAAAAGATACTATAAAGGGGAAAATATTTGTGAGGGTTTTATTTTTGTTATTTTCGCAATCATACTAATGATTGCGAAAATAAAACCATCGCAAATTGCTGTTCAGTATATTTGGTGGTATGATTCTAATTCAATCTCTTTAGTCTTTACTATCTGCAAAATTTAAACCATTATGAAATACTAAAAGATAAAAATCGCAAAATTTAGCCTCGTGAAATTAAAGCCCTTTAAAGTATATGAATGTGAAATTAAAGCCTTTACAGTATATAAATGTGAAATTAATGCCCTATACAGTATATAAAATTAATGCCCTTTACAGTATATGAATGTGAAATTCATGCCCTTTACAGTATATGAATGTGAAATTAATGCCCTTTACAGTATATGAATATGAAATTAATGCCCTTTACAGTATATGAATGTGAATTCATGCCCTTTACAGTATATGAATTGTGAAATTAATGCCCTTTACAGTATATGATTGTGAATTAATGCCCTTACAGTAATATGATTGTGAAATTAATGCCCTTTACAGTATATGAGTGTGAAATTCATGCCCTTTACAGTATATGAATTGTGAAATTCATGCCCTTTACAGTATTGGATGACATGTATCAGCTTTGAAATGATAGCATTCTCAGCAAATGTAACACCAGGAGCCAACATATATAATATAGCGGGTTGATTTTTTGTCCCGGAAGCATAAACTCAGGGGATGTAATTTGGAGATTAAGAAAGTTTTAAACTTCAAAATAAATGCAAATGAATACCAAAAAAAAAAATTGTTATTACAGGCAGAAAATTAGTTGTATGAGTCATTTGAACTAATTCAAAATTTCATTCTTTGAATTTTTTTGTTTATTTTATTTTTTTTTTACAAAAATAACCTTTACTACCCCTTTACTACAACTGATTAAATTTTGTCCAGTAATGAACTAATAAGGTGCATAGATAACCTCTTCCTAAGTGTCTAACCACCAAAGCCTGGGCCAGCATCATCTGTCCACATCGCAACATGCACCCCCAACCCCCGTCCGAGGTAGGCCCTGTTCCACCTGTAAATAAAGGAGCAAGTTCACTTCCTTCCCTCCTCCACAATGCAAACAAGGCAGATGCTTGATCTTTAACTTCCACTGTGCTAAATATGGTTGAATCTCGTTATCTCGAACTCAATGGGACTAAGAAAAAAAGTCAACAAATCCGTGGATTTGACATATACAAGTTTGTTCTTACATGTAGACGCCGCTCTACAAGCTATGACAATGTGTAGAAACCTTATCATTAACAAAAGTGATGATGTAATATGCGAGTAATTTCGGTGATTTCCCTAATATACATACACGTACCCATACCCGTTTGAAATCTCTATCTCTCTAGTGAGGGTAAAATGCTTAGAAAATAGGTGGCTGGGACTTATGAATCACTTTGACATAGCCATGGTATTCGAGATATCAGTGTTCGAGATACTGAAATTCAACTATTCAGTGAAACATGGTGCCCTGTGGTTTTAACACATAAATATGGATACAATGGATTACATTTATAATGAATCAAACTTACGGTATGTTAATGATTTAATCCCCACTTTGCAATAAACTGGTTTTACTGTACTGCAGACAGGGAAATTTTTGTGAGACTATATTTGTGAGATCTGCATTATTGACTTATAACCAAGACAATTTTTCAAGATCGACTGATACTGAACGAAGAAATATATAAGCCTCGGAGATTATCATAAGAACAAATTCTTTTTAAGCAAGTTTGTAATCTGACTAATCTCATCAATAAACACCCTTATATGTAGTTTCAAAGCTTGAGGGAGCCATAGGTTCTTTATTTGGAATCTATTTCATGTATCAATTTCAACATCCATTTTTTCAGTTGGCAGTCAAAATCCAAGAGGTCATGTTGCTCATATGGAAGCTGCAGAGACGTGCGGCATAATACACTAAATGTACATTTTTATCATAGAAAGCACAAATTTTCACACATCAGATGTGTGCATGAATATACTGGTTCAAAATTGCAGATATACTCGGATTTTAATTTCCATTACCGTGTCCATTTCCCAGTCAATGATTAATGACCTGCACATACAAGACTGTCTGGAGGAAGGTTTAAAGAAACTAATGATCAGAAATTTTTTAAACTAAAATTTGCAAGTTTACGAAATCACTGTCTGTGATAAAGTAGATCTACTTTGAGGAAAGATTGTCAAGTTCATGCACTTTTTCCATTTTCTTTGTGGAGCCCTAATAACCTTACACTGTTACATGTAAAAATAATCTCCATGTCTGATAAGCATTGAAAAGTTTATAAATCTGAATTACCAATGGCAGGGAAATTTTTTCTGTAGGTGCACCATATCTTGGATAAAAAATCTCTTTTCAATTCATCTCTGTCTGTAATGAAAATTAGTACATTATTATTCATGAAAGTGTTTATTCAAATACTTTTATTTCATTTAAAATGTTATAATTTTTTTTTTACAATTTGACATACATTGAGAAGTGTACACACAAAAAACTAACATTTCTGTAAGTGTTGCATAGCAGTACAAGTCCCCCATATGCCCAAGTCAAACCTTCTGTGTAATATTTAATATATCAATAATGATGCACCAATAGTTTGTGCACAGGAATAACAGGTCCCATACAATATGAAAGATAGACTAAAATTCCATATTTTCTAAGTCCAAAGACCATGACTCAGCAAACAAAAATGGACTAGATATTAGAATAAAACTTGAATTTGATCTGAAACTTTTATGGTAAATCAATGTATCAAATCAATGTATCACTTCGGGTCAGTTACCATAATTAGCAACAGACAGACTGAGTTGGAAATCCTCTGTGAAGGCCTTATGTGCCCCTGAGTATGAAGAGGTCTATAAGTAAGTAATGTATCAAATATCAAATGAAAATCCGCAAGAAAATGGAGAAAACTAGTTAGCCAGACAGACAAAAAGAAAACATAAAATCCCCTTCACCTCTGCTGGTAGGGAACTAATAAAACTGCAATGGTATATTCATTGGCTTTTCATGACTTACCATAGAGTGCACTGTACTTGATGCCGATCAGATAAACTGGTTCCTCTGTCAGTGGAAAGTCGCTATATCCAAGTGCTGCACTCTCATAGGTCACTGTACAAGTACCCACTGCAACATTATAGAACACATTGATAGAGAGAGAAGCTCACGTTGTGGATTGTTAAAATTGTTGGGGTTTGTGGGGATGTGATTTATATATTTGTAAGTGTAGCGGTCAGCTGGGTTCGATCTCCGGTGGCCAGATAGCTCAGTTGGTAGAGCACCTGACTAGAGATTCAGGGGGCCTGGGTTCCAATCCCAGCCTGGTCCGTTGCATTTTCTCCCTTCCTGTTACATAAGAAAGATAACTTTGGAATGCATGGTTTTGTCTTTATTTGTTCAGGATGTAAATTCATGGGTGAGGAGTACCCACGAATTCCACGAAAATTGAGCCACAACGAATTCTAATGATTCCACAGTAAGTTTATTTAAACAGGTACCCTATAGATATACATGAATATGCCTTAACTATCCAGACCTCTGGTAGTTTGCTATTGATAATGAAAACTACTACAAATGCATCACATACGGTGCACCAAAATTAGTATTACATAATATATTTTCATAAAAAATCAACTTGAATCTGATTATTAACCTGAATGTGCATTAAAAGTTTAGATCTAGTGATTATCAGATAATTATATATCACACTGCTTACATCATAATGAGTATACCCCATGACCAGGAAACATGATCCAGGAATTTAAAAGGTTCTGTTTTACTACTGGTAAAGCCTAAAGGATATCTTTCCTTTTCGACGAAAACTGAAAAGCCGCAGGTAAAAACTTCCCTCCTGGCTCCTAAATATTGTAATATGATAATGTAAAAAAAAATTCTTCCTCAATCTATATTAAAGTCAATCTCTAAATTATCAAAGTATTACAGGAACCCGTCTTACCCTCCCCCCCTGCATGTTTTTAATAGGGGGTAGTATAGCATAGACCCCTACTATCATTATTACAGACAAAACTAACAATTCTTGTGGATTTATGTTATGTAAATTATTTGACCATCCAGTCTTAAATGAATAATCTTTATTTTGAAAGTCGGATTTATAAATCGACAATTAACATTAGATATGAGGGGGTGGAAAGGAGGGTCCCTTTCTCCCTTCTCCCGCCCCCTCTCTCCTTTCTCCTGCCTCTCCTCTCCTTTCTCCCGCCCCACCTCTCCTTTTTCCCGCTCCTTGTCTTCCATCTCCCAGCTTAACAACCT
>CAJDSM010029896.1:241-12930 GCA_903981925.1 Ostrea lurida
TAATAAAACAATGTAAGTGAATTTCAAACAAATATTTAACGTAATAACACAACAAAAGTAAACATTTTATAAATAGGTGACGTATTAAAACAATGTAAATGAACACATCATGTATTTTACAAACAGATGATGTAATTAAACATTGTACGTGAATATGCCATTCATTTTATAAACAAAATAAATGACGTAGTAAACCAAATATAAAGATGTATTAACTGAATCAAACTAAATACAAACAAACCGTTACTTATTTAGGGCCGTAACCAGGATTTTATCTAGGAGGGTTCACAAGACTAGGGCAAGGGGTCTGAAGGCCGCTAATCAGGTATCCAACTGGTCCTGTTAGGGGGCAAAGGCCCCGGAAGCTAAGATATTTTAGCATTTTCAGTGGGCCTGGGAGCCGCTTTAGGTCCCTCGGGAGTCCATGGCGAGCCCTGGTAGGAAGTCCAGGGGGCGAAGCCTCTGGAGGCTGGGAGGTTTTAGCATTTTTATTTTAAAAATGGGGCGTGCACGGTGTAACCAACCCCCACCCTCCCGGGCCTGGTTTACGGTCTTATTATTACGTTGAATACGCCTGGGGAATAGATTCGTGACTCCGTTTTTAGGTAAATTTTTCTTCCTTGGCTGTTTCGGCACTGTCCACTACAGCCTACAGAGATGCACCGACTGGGGTGATCAAGTCCCAGCTTGGAACCACTTGGCTCTCCAACACTGCTACCCTCTCAGTTACTGGTATTCCACTTGTCTAATCCCCTTCTCCACAACAACATGGATGCTGTCTTTCCCTCTCTGCATAAACATCCTATCAATCGTCTCTTTCTCCTCCCGTTCTCCTGGTAACTCTCAGTCCTCTCCACATCCACAAACTCTCTGCATCTCACTTCTACTGCGATCGAAGAACCATGTCCTCCATAAGATCTTGGTACTTCAGCTTTTTCCACTCGTATCTTCATTCTGTCTTCCCACGGCACACTCAGCTCCAAAAAAAAATTGTCTGCTTTGTTGTCACAGATTGGACTATGTCGGGCTTCTTGTTCTCAGGTGTAAATTCCATTCTTTGTTTCAGGTTTACCCCGCATCAGCCTATGGTTTGATATTCCTAACAGACTACTACCTTCAACACCAGTTTTATGCCCTTTTTCACCTTACTTTAACGTAGTTGACGAATTTCAGACCCTCTCTGTCCTTTTTCGACTTCCTGACGTTTTTCTCTCTAATTTATCAGCCAACACAGTAATCCATCGTGTCTCCATGCGCACCTCCATCTTTCACCGCCTCTGAACATGCAGATAGTAAATGATCTAAATTGGCTGGTTTACTACAAAGACCACAGTTTGGATCATCTGTCATACATGTACACGTACCTCAAGTTACAAGGTTAGTTGGACTTGGTAAAACATCGCACACTGAAGTCTACACGGAGTCATCCTTTCAATTTATTCTTCCATCCTAAACTTTACCTGCGTTGTACCTCACAGCCATTTATAGCCCGTCCTGTTTCTTCATCCCCACCGCTTTCACCGTTCTGTAGTCTTCCTCCATAGTTCACCCCTCGCTCTGCGCCAGTTTCCGTTTCTCTTTAGCTGCAACAACAGTCCTCCATTGCGCTCTTGGTGTGACGTCAAGTTCCTGCCGACTGCTACACTTCCAACGATCTCACTGTGCATACAATCAAGCATCTTCTTCGGCCTCATTTGGTTTTCTTGACTGAACCACTGTCCTGTCTTTGATCTTCTATTCTTGCTTCCGAAACTTTGTCATCCTTGTCCCGTAGATGTTGTCGTACTCTTTGTCATCGTTGGATTCTTCTATGGTAGATTTAGGGTGTGCTTTGATCCAACAACTATAATAGGGTTGCTAAAAACTTTTTTATTATTCTCTGGGTGGGCTTAAGCACCCCCTAACTACCTCCTTCCTCAAAGGAATCGTTACCATTGGTTTCTCTAGTCATTGGCACATCAACAACCACAGCATTAGATTAGATTGGCTCATCATACACACATTGCCGTTAGGATTAGATTGCTCATCATAACAAACATTGCATTAGGGAGGGCAGACTTGGCAATCCTATAACCAGATTAGGATTAGATTGGCAGGACATCATAACCAGCATTAAGGATTAGAATTGCTCATCATACACCAGCATTAGGATTGATTTGGCACATCATATCACTAGCATTAGGAATTAGATTGGGCACATCAATACAACCCACATTAGGAGATTAGATTTGGCACATCATACAACCAGCATTAGATTAGATTGGCACTCATACACCAGCATTAGATAGAATTGGCACATCATACAACCACAGCTTAAGGATTAGATTGGCTCATCATACCACCAGCATTAGGATTAGAATTGGCTCATCATAACCAGCATTAGGAATTAGACTGGCTTCATCATGACAAGGCCCAAGCGATTAGGATTAGATTGGCCATCATCACGCAGATAGATGTCCACATAACAACGGCAGCATTAAGGATTAGGATTGGCTCATCAATACATACCAGCTTTGAGGATAGATTTGGCTCATCGGATTAAGCACCACAGCATTAGGATTAGATTGGCTTCATCATACAAGCCAGCGTTAGGATTAGATTGGCACAGACACCACGTAGATTTGCTCAATACACAGCAAGATGCATCATCATACACCAGCATTTAGGATTAGATTGGCTCATCATACACCAGCGTTAAGGTTAGTATTGGCATGACATTCATAACCAGCATTAGGATTAGATTGCACATCATACACCATTGCATTAGGATTAAGATTGGCGACATCATACACCAGCATTAGGATTAGATTGGCTCATCATACACCAGAGACGCTATACTAGGATAGATTGGCTCATCATACACCAGCATTAGGATTGAGAAGTTTGCTCATCATACCTCAGCATTATTGGATTAGATTGGCTGCATTCATACACCAGCATTAGGATTAGATTGGTCAATCAATACACCGCATTAGGATTAGATTGCACATCAATACACCAGCAGTCTAGGATTTAGATTGGCTCATCATATCACACAGCATTAGTTAGATTGGCTTCATCTACACCAGCATTAGGATAGATTGGCTCATCATACATCCGCATTTAGGATTTAGATTTGGCAACATCATACACCAGCATTAGGATTAGATTTGGCACATCATACACCAGCATTAGGAATTAGATGGCTACATCATACACCAGCGTTAGGATTAGATTGGCCATCATTACACCAGCTATTAGGATTAGATTGGCCCATCATACACAGCATTAGGATTAGATTGGCCAATCAATACACCAGCATTAGGTTAGATTGCACATCGATAACAGACCAGCATTAGGATTAGACTTGGCTCATCATACACCACATTAGGATTAGATTGGCATCACATACACCAGACATTAGGATTAGATTGGCACATCATACACCAGCATTAGGATTAGATTGGCTACATATCATACACCAGCATTAGGATTAGATTGGCTCCAGTCTTTGGCACTCCTTTGTTCAGCTCTTCAAATCTTTTATAACATGTTTTGGATTTCCAACATCACTGAAGAGACATAATTTGTCGAAATGCGCATCTGGTGCATCAAAATTGGTATCGTATAAGATTAATATTTACAAATATACATATAAATACATGGTAGATGTTGATATATTGATCCTAGCCAATACATATTTTCTTCTGTCATCCGAGAGTCGGTAGCATGAATGGTTTTTTTTTTATAACTATTCTTTATATTCGCCATTTTTGTATACGCTTATAATGGAAATTCTAAATCACATGGTCTTTTTAATACACTGATCTATAGTTACATATTGAGACTGTCTCAGGTTTGTCTTGAAAGTTTATCAGAAATCATGCAATTCGTGCAATGGGCATTCTAATAGAAAGATTGATTAAAAACATGTGCTGGTCAATGTTCACCCCTTAACGCGAATTTTACCTTTTGATATTTCTAAAGTTAAACATTATTACACTTAAGTATGGCAACTGTAGTTAAGTTATTCACTCTTAAAGCAATCCACACAAATAATGTTAGCTCTAGGCTTGAAGACGAACACCAGTGATATACATGCACGCCCTATACATGCATTTTGCGAAGACCTGCGAACTATTTCATTGGCGAGGCTTAATGGTATANTAATACATGTACTCCCTATACATGTATTTTGCGAAGACCTGCAAACTATTTCATTGGCGAGGCTTAATGGTATATTAGAATATGTTAATTTCTCTAGAATATAC
The DNA here is from genome assembly GCA_903981925.1 of Ostrea lurida. Taxonomy (NCBI): domain Eukaryota; kingdom Metazoa; phylum Mollusca; class Bivalvia; order Ostreida; family Ostreidae; genus Ostrea; species Ostrea lurida. The sequence goes on from CAJDSM010029896.1 coordinate 4,492, forward strand.
ACTGTAACTGATTCGTTCGTTTCTCTAACAAGGATATAGCTGATTTATTCATTTCTCTATTAGAATATAACTTGTTTCTTCGTTTTCTAGTAGAATATCACTGATATGTTATTTCTCTATTATGATTTGACTACGGATTGTTCCGTTTACCTGATCAAGACTAAGAGCTCACGGCGGGTGTGACCGGTCAATATGGGATGTTTACTCCTCCTAGGCACCATCTGGTGTGTCCAGGGGACCGTGTTTGTCCAACTCTTGTTTTTGTATTCTATTTAGGACTTACGAGATTGATCATTGTTCGTTATCTTTGCCTTTACATTTCTACCAGTAGAATATAACTGATTTGTTCATTTCTCTGTTGAAATATATGCTCATTTCTCTGGTAGAATACATTTCTCTAGCTATTATAATGTAACTGATTTGTTTATTTCTATACAAGGATATAACAGATTTGTTAATTTCTGTATTGGAATATGATTGGCGTGTCCATTTCGTCAGTACAATATGACATGTTTTCATTTCTGCCGTACAGTAGGACTGATTTTATTTTATGCTGCAGAACATGAATACTTTGTTCATATGGCTTGTTCGTTTTTTGTAGCAGAACATAACTGATTTCTTCATTACGTTACTGAACTATGACTGATTTATCCATTTCATTAGTAGAATATAAATGATTTGTTCTTTATGTAGTAAGATATGACTGAATTGTTTTATTCATTTAGAAGAATATGAGTGATTTCCCCCCTCCCCATAAGTCTGCGCGATCTCACCCCGTCTGATCATTATTGCAAGTTCGCTGCCACTTTTCACAATTATTAGTTATTTTTGAAGACGTACCAAATAAACAAAAGATAATGAAACCATTCGAATGCGCGCTTAGTAGTCTGGAGGCTCTCTGTATTAATTTATATTGATAGATTTTCGATGAGTCAAGCAAATTATTGGAGAAGAGTGGAAAAACTCTGGCGAGGGAAGACAGTGAGCGTTTATTAGTGTGTTATAATAAAACTTTACATGCTTAATACCTCACCAATTTAGTACTGCCAATACAACATTTTATACCACAGATACGTTAGGATATTTGTTTGCCATAATAGAAAAAATCACCACTCTCATTTTAAAATGTTGCTGGATTCATCACTGTATGCGAGCACCTTGCCTCTTGCAAGTTCCCCATGTGTTCTTCACATTTCTTGACATACATTTAGTTTGAGTATTACCTGACACAGTCATTCTTCATTGCGATAATTTCCCATGCCATCTTCCACATCTACATAAAAGTCACTCGACATATTCTTTATAACACCCCCCCCCCGCCCCCTTTGTTGGGGTTCCTTTTGACAGCGCTTTACAGCTTGATCTATAGCTTCGTCTTGCGATAATAAAACTCTAATGACACTAAAAACCAAGTGCGGCCATTCACACCAGGGTTTTTTTTCTTCTTCATCTACAGGTGTGAAACACGCGTGAAATGTTGATTTCATGGCAAAAACTGTACATTTTATACTTATTGGAACAGATTGTAATTACCTCTGTGTTTCCCAATTACGACCAAATTATGGCGAAGGACGACCAGAGCGGAATCTGGCTAATCGATAGAATTTATTTGGCTTAGAGTGACTTAGAGGCTTTGAAATCGCCATTTGTAATATATCAAGTACTTGATTTGTTGACGTGTAAAAAAGGTTATTTTGCATTGATCATGAGTTTTCTTACGATAACTACCGAAGCTAAGGGCTTTTATATGACGTACACTTAACATTGTTTTTCTAGTTAGTCAGATAAGTGTGTGTGTGTGTGGGGTGGGGTGGGGTGGGAGGGGGAGGGGATTTACGATGATTGATAAATATCTGTTGTACGTGTATATTTCGTATTTAATTTAGTAATTGTAATTTGTAAATGTAATTTCGTACAGTGCAGTATTGGTCAGGAAATAGAAGCGATTAACGAAAGTGAATGATACAAACTAAACCCAAAAGTGCACGACTTTTGTACATTGCGTCCTCTTACAATTATCTACACTCGTTAAACGTTTATGATGGGGTTCTATACAATCGAACCATGACAACATATTAGGACAATATTCCTGCCGTGTAAGTGTGCATGAGGGAGCGTCGATTATTTTATTATACACCAGAGCCAGACATAGTGCATCATCATGATAATCCATTGACCTAAATACCATACCTCAAAAGTACCAATAACTTATACAATATCTGTCTGCAATTCAACGATACCATTATGATAGCTTTTTTTATGCCCCCCCCCCCCTCCGGAATCTTCGATTCGGGGGCAAATAGTTTTTGGTCTGTCCGTCTGTCTGTTTGCCCGTTTGTCTGTTAGTCCGTTTGTCTGCAAAAACTTTAACAATGACCATAACGTTTAAATGGCAAGTGATGGGACTTTCATATTTCACATGTGTGTTCCTTATGACAAGCCCATTTTACTGGTACCAAACTTTTTGACCTTCTGACCTTGACCTTGAAGTTTGACCTACTTTTCAAAAACTTTAACATTGGCCATAACTTGAATGGCAAATGTTGGAACTTTCATATTTCAAATATGTGTTCCTTATGACAAGCCCTTTCTACCGGTACCAAACGCTTTGACCTCTTGACCTTGAGGTTTGACCTACTATCCAAAATCTTTAACATTGGCCATAACGTTTGAATGACAAGTGGTGGGACTTTCATATTTCAAATATGTGTTCCTTATGACAAGCTCTTTCGACTGGTACCAACATTTTTGACCTCCTGACATTGACCTTGAAGTTTGACCTACTTTTCAAAAACTTTAAAATTGGCCATAACTTTTGAATGGTAAGTGATAGATTATGCATAATCGTTTTGGCAAGCCCCTTTCACTGGCATGTGGAATCCGGGGGTATCAGTGTTTTACAAACACATTGTTTTCATTCACAACACCAGAATATATATTCCGATTCAAATTATTTTTTTTATATTGTCTGAAAAGTGAAAACTTTATGCAAATAAAAGATATTACACTTTAGAGAAAAACCCAAACCCATCAACAGAATATATGTGTGTGTTTCTTACAGGAAGTTTGTTTGAAAGCCACAAGTTTAGACTTACTAGATCCATTTTGCGATACTACAATCTCGTCTCTCTTCTCTCTCTCTCTCTCTCTCTCTCTCTCTCTCTCTCTCTCTCTCTCTCTCTCTCTCTCTCTCTCTCTCTCTCTCTCTCTCTCCTCTCTCTCTCTCTCTCTCTCTCTCTCTCTCTCTCTCTCTTCCTCTCGTCCTCTCCTCTTCTTCATCCTCCTCTCTCTCTCTCCGTTTTGTCTTAAATTCGATGAACCTTTCCCAATACAATTGTTTATAAGCTTACCATACAGTATGAATGAAGAGTTTGTACCAAATACAAAGAAACACAGTAAAGGAATATAATTATACAAGTAAATCATGGTATATTGTATTTTCAATAAATAAGCATCATATTTCTAATAATAGGCAGAGCAGTACATAAGTACATACTTGTTTTTCTTTATCTGTTGGTATAGTTTATCATCTTTGTTTTGTACGGAAAGTTTACGGACTGTTCCGTCAGGGCGGAGATCTCTGTCTACGGGAAGATTACGGAGCTGCTCCCTCAGTGTAGAGATCTCTGTCTACGGGAAGATTACGGACTGCTCCCTCAGTGTAGAGATCTCTGTCTACGGGAAGATTACGGACTGCTCCCTGAGTACGGGGATCTTGTCTGTCTACGGGAAGATCACGGACTGCTCCCCTCAATGTAGAGATCTCTGTCTACGGGGAGATTACGGACTGCTCCCTCAGTGTAGAGATCTCTGTCAACGGAAAGTTTACGCGACTGCTCCCTCAGTGTAGAGATTCTGTCTACGGGAAATTACGGACTGCTCCCTCAGTGTAGAGATCTCTGTCTACGGAAAGATTACGGACTCTCCCTCAGTGTAGAGATCTCTGTCTACGGAAAGATTCACGGACTGCTCCTCAGATGTAGAGATCTCTGTCTACGAAAGTTCACGACGGGGCTCCCTCAGTACGGGGATTTCTCTGTCTACGGGAAGATCACGGACTGCTCCTTGAGTGCGGGAATCTGTGTCTACGGGAAGTTTAAGGACTGCTCCCTCAGGGTCGGGATCTCTCTGTCTACGGGAAGTTTACGGATTGCTCCTTGAGGACAGGGGTCTCTTCGTCTACATTGATGACTTGCATTTACAAGTCAACAACAGATTTGTATCTGTAGCATTAAGTTTGCACCGATGTCGGAATCCGTCAATGGCTGCTTCTCAGCTCTGTTAATTTCAATAAATAAGTGATAATGAAATATTGTGTCAATGTTACTGTCGAAATACAGCACATAAACATGACGTCAGAAAGCAGTAAATGCACTAATAGTTATCGTGAGTTTTGTCATTTTCATTTTGTTGTTGTTTTTTGGGGGATGGTTTTTCTGTTTGGGTGGGTTTTTTTTATGGGGGGGGGGGGGGGGGGNGGTTAACAAAATTTTAAAATACAAAACATTTAATCGTCATATATCATGATAAACCTCTTCCTGAAGGCGTTGATGTAAGCATCTCCTGTCGACCGGTCACACTCGTTGTGAGCTTTTTACATATGTATCTTGATCAGGTAAACGGAGTAATACATAGTCAAAATCAGTGTATAAAGAACGGCTTGACAGTTGCTATAAAGCACACCAGACAGCATTTTACCCAATGACATGATGTATTGGTTATCTAGATCGTTATAACGTCCATAATTTGCGAAAAGCTGACTTTGAATGCGACTGTTGAAACCCCTGCAGCATCAAATTTCTTTGCCAGTAGCCTGCCTCAATTTAAAAACTGATTATATGCAGAACAAGCTCTTGCATTTAGAATTAGTTGCGTGACATACACACCATATGAAAGTGATTATGGGATGTAAATGAAAGTAACATGTGTATGTAAAAATGAATGTCATTTTTAGAAAAACAGCATCACGTCACGTGTCCTGGGGTGCGCAGGCGTAAAGTATCGCGTTTCATGCCCCGTTAAATATTTCTCAAAAATAAAATTTATTTCATAGATGTATTTTAATTCCTTACCTTTCACAAGTACAGAATATAACTGAAGTTGTGCAATCGACAAGAATTAAGGAGGGTGACCTACCGCTGGTATCTTTATACATGTTTAAAATACTCTTCAGTTGGACAGCCATAACTAATTCACTTGAATTTTTATTTGTTCATTAACGATTTATCTAATTTGGCCGATGTAAATCTCCCCATTTATATACCCCCGTTAATTACTATTTACAGTTTTAAAAGCAATCGACGCTAATTTCCAATAACCCACCACGATGCTTCCCTGCACGTCGGGCATCGATGTAGCCATCTTTACGAGTACATTGTGATCACGAAGCTCCAGAAAGATAAATTTTATATGCTCAACCTTCTATTTCAAGGCCTGACAGGCTAACAAATCTTCATTCCCTTAAATGATTTACATCTGAATATGGTGGTCCTCGTGAAACCCGTGGCGAAACAAATGAGATTTCGGCGTCCATAGTAGTTCTAACTTTACCGCGAGCCCTAGGTTTGGTTCAGTAGTCACGATGGTGCCGAGTAATACAATAATATTCACGAGAGGTGAGTATTGCGCTTCCCCGCCATTCGCGCTGTCTGGTGGATGGTTTTGCGCTTTGGTAAGCCTTTCATGATCAACATGAAAAGACACTCGGATTATTAGTTTCCCTTTTACGGTATCTGGCAGTGCATCTTCGCTTGAAACAATAATCTTATCTATACCGAAGCGAGACACAGACGTGTGGTTTAGTTTGTTATGCTAATCATTTTATGGGCAAAGAACACGGAGATAAAAGGTATTATGATCAGAATAGATGAGGAGGAAGGCATCAGATATTCTGTTTGAATTGACACATTCGCTAAGCCGGCTTTATCCCTCTTTCAAAGAAATCTACGAACAAAGGTTTCTGTGTTTAAGGAGATGTGGCCATTTTCACAAAGTTTCTTACGACTAAAATAAAAACAAATTGTTTCTGTCTTATACTCATTTGATTGCAACTATGTTCTGAGTAAGACTTTTGTCTCCCATGTATTTGTTTAGTTTTATATGAGTGAAGAATTTTAGAATTGCATCATAAGGTTTTTGTGGAAAAGAACACTGATCATTGTTGTTTCAAGTTAAATGCGTGAATTGTATGGATAAAATTAAGCTTGTATTGATAGAGTTGAGGTGGTGTTGATGGAGCTGAGACTGTATTGATAGTTGAGGTGGTGTTGATGGAGTTTGATACTGTATTGATAGAGTTGAGGTGGTGTTGATGGAGTTGATACTGGTATTGATAGAGTTGAAGTGGTGTTGATGGAGCTGAGACTGTATTGATAAAGTTGAGGTGGTGTTGATGGAGCTGATACTGTATTGATAGAGTTGAGTCGATTGGTTGTTTGTTTAACCTTCCGTCGAGTATTTGAGACATCACCAGTTGTAGGTGAAGTTCCACAAATTCATATATACATATGCTAACCCTAACCCCAATCCTGGCTGACTTCCGTTCGAAACATGGATGAAAATATCACCGTCAGGGTTTTTCAAATTTAAATGGCTAGCTGAGTAGCTCAGTAAGTTACATGTAGCACGTTGCCCTCTGAACTACAGATCGCGGGTTCGATTCCTAGCAGGGGTTTTATTTTTTTTTTCAAAATTGTTTCTACTAAAATTGCCTTTTTTGACGAAATAGAGCGAATTTTATTTTTTTTTAATTTTCAAAATATTGTTTAACATATCCTCTACTTTTCATCCACGTCAAATTTCTCTGGTTGTAGCGCTAGCATTTCACCTTAAGGACCAGTTATCCTCACTCCTAAATGCCGAGCTTTGTGTTGGTAAAATTTACTTTTTGTTGATCGAGTTTATTTTGTGTTGATAGAATTGAAGTTGAGTTTTGATACAGTTGAGATGGTTGTGTTGAAAGAGTTGAGAGTGCTTTGATTTGAGTTGAGATTGTGTTGATGAAGTTAAGGCGATATATATAGAGTTGAAATTACGTTGATCTATAAAGTTGAGATGGTATTGGTAGTGTTGACATTATGCTGATAAAGTTGATGGTGTGTTGACAGAGTTGAGCTTATAATGATAGATACCCTATTTTGGCGATGTTATACTGCAAAGGAACAGATCATTAATATACTAATATCAGCCTTAGTGTAAATATGGGTCCCAATACAGGTATTTGGTGCACTTCCGGTGTTTTATATCAGCGTGTTTCCAAATCTTTGTCCTATATGTAACATTGCCCGAAAGGGGTTGTTGTTGTTGTTTTAAATAGCTAGTTCAATGAAAAATCACATCAAGGAATGGTTACTTTCATCTGTTATGGGTCAAATATCGATATAGATTTATCGGGTTTTTAAAGGTGTTTCTCGCGTTTCTTTGCTTTAATCTGTGGTTTTTCTTTGATATAGATATTTTGTCAATACACATTCATACACGGCCTTCGGCCTAATCTTGTTTGATGATGAGTTAGCCTGCAAAATCAATTTCTTGGTAATTTTGTCCGTTTCACTTTTTCATGCTATAACCACACTGCGGATGCTACAGTCTATGTATGTTTTATTTTTCATCAAAACAGAAGAAAATGATATCAGATTCACAATTTTGTTTATTGTCTGGGGAAAATCGTCAGGTTCATTCGATAAGATAAAGACGAGCCTTCAATGAGTTGATTACTGTTAAAAGTCGACACTCTTCTATCATTAGCAAAAAATCCAGAGATCTTGTGTTATGTTATTTTGAGATTTTTTCAAGACCTTGCTATCAAACTAGTCGTGCGCGTTCAGATAACGTCGGATAAAGTACTTCTGATAATTGGCACATTTTATGTGATTTCTGACAGAGGAAACGTTCTGGGATGTTTGCAGCCAGTTTTTATAGTTTAATGATTGAACTAAATCGATGTATAATTTTCAACTCTTCATCTTAATTCCTGTAATCAGAGCATGATTAACAACTTAAAGCCCCGGGGTGATTCTTTAGGTTGAACATGCGTCAATTATCACCACTTGAGACTTTTACAAGTTGAAAATCAAATGTTGGCTCTTTGACATTCTGTCTCTCCAGAAGATTTAACCATCAAGTGATTNAAAAATCAAATGTAGGCTCCTTGACATTCTCTCTCCAGAAGATTTAACCATCAAGTGATTGGGCTTGAAAATTGAGATGTGATCGCAAAATGAACGCATGCCAATGAATGTAGATTGACAAAATGATCAGTTAGGAACAAACTTTCTGACGAACAAAATGATTTAAACGAAACGCATGTCAGCAGTACTAGACGTCAAACTTGTCGATACACTGAAGAATAAGAAAAGTTTTTCTTTTTTCTTTTTACAACAGGAAAAGACTTATTAGTTTTGCTACAAATCAGCTGACTCATTTTTCGATGGCAGCAAA
>CAJDSM010029906.1:0-12154 GCA_903981925.1 Ostrea lurida
TACATGTAAATATGTTCATCTTCGTCAGTATTTTATAAGGTTTTATTTTAAGTACCCTCGAAGTTCGCGTTTTAGTACTTCAGAATCATATTTTAAAAAATCAATATGAAAAGCGATGTTATTAAATCTTTTGTACATATCATGTACTACTTTAAAATAATCACAGTTGAAAGGTTAAGATACTCATAAATCCGCCAGTACGCTAATAGAAGTACACAATGTCATATAGTATTCATGTGGATTTATAGAATTAGAGAAGCGGATTGTGAAAATCTTTAGGGAAGGGGGGGGGGGGGTTGCTACCTCTGCATTTACTAGTTGGTAAGACTAATGCGTGTGACAGGGTCAGTCAAGAAGTTTAAAGCAGCTATAATGGTAGCGAACATATTAGAGCCATTCTCTGTAAGCATCCAAAGAAATTTAATATAGCGGCTGGATAGCACCTTCACCGGATTTTGCTGAAGATTTGGCATATAGTGATTATTACACCCTTCATAGAATTATGTCCGAAAGATTGCATTTAGTACCGTTGTCCATGGTAACAAGAAAGCACCCGAAAAATGCTCCCAGATGCTTAAAAATGCGTAAATTTTGCCCTTTTTTGAGTAAGAATTACACAAATTGAATGTTACTCGTGAGCAAATTTCTTTAGGTGTTACCTTAAGACTATGTTCAGCAGAAAAAATACATAATAAAAACATCAATGACTTCAAATTGGATTGCCTATTTTTTTGGAGTTGAAAAATCAATGTTTTGGCCATTTGACCAATTTTGAAAAACTCCAATTTTAGGCCAATTTATGACGTCATTTGCAAAGGAAAATACACCCACATACAAGGTATGAAAATTATGCATAAGTTAATTCATACCTTAGTGGTAAAATATAAAAAGTCAAGTGATGTGTTATTTTGTAACTAAAATTATTTTGTTATCAAAATCGGTTGCGCATTGGAATTATGAAAAATCTTCACAATCTGAATGATACAATTAAAATTTTATTATTTTTCAATATAATACCCTAATCAAGTAATTTGTCATAAATGTGAATGTTTTTTCATGTTTCAAACAATACTCAGTTGTCATGGCAACCACATTTGCTAGTTTATGATACAGTGCTAACAGACATGCAAGTGCGCTAGTCTATTACCCGAAACAACAATTTGGGCCGGGAAACACACCAAAATAAACTAATTTTAGTTGGTATTACATTTTTTTTAATACTTGATTAAAGAACAAATACATAAAAAAAAATAATAACATTTAAACATGCCCTATTATGCTACATGTACCTAAAATTATGTTGCTTAAAATTGGTTGCCATGGTATATTAAAATCTCACATCTGTATATAGGAGTCAAAATTTCATAACAATCTTATAATTATAATTCTTAATTTATGTACATGTATCAGGTTTAGTGTGCCACAATATTTTCTTGTCACATTACAGAAGTATTTTAGTTTCATAGGCGACTGTATTTCAGTATTTATGATAAAGCGGTAACAAATGAACTTGGTCGGAACTCACGGATTTTCCTCGTACCTGTATTCAATGAATCGCAGTATGTAACAGAGAGGGAATGGTATTTATATGTGCATCATTTTGTATGTACCATGTACCTTAAAGTCCATAACTATATTCCTTATCTCTACTTTTATTAAAAACTACCTCATGACAAGTGTATTGTTTTTATTTACTTGGTCATTATCAGTGTCGTATTTAAGCCCCCCCCCCCCCAAATTTACTAAGTGTAATATTATAATCTATTTTTTCACTGGAAAAAATTAATATAAATTCACACTCTGAGAATTAATTTGTAAAGATTATATATGCAGTTGGGTTTATTTCTTAACGATGATTTTCAAAAGAAATATCAGAAAAAGTATCATTCCATTCAAAAACTATTCAAATATTAGCTATTTTATTTATTGAAAATGATAGAAATATAGTGAAAATGACTACTTCGCGAAACAAATTTCAAGCCCTACAAAATCTCTTAAACTCTGAGCTCGGGGGCTGCCGCCCTGGCCCCCACCAGGGGTTTCGGCCCTGGACCGCACTGGGGCCTCAAGGCCTCCCCCAGCCCTCATATGATGTTGTTCCCCCCCCCCCCTCCCAACTCGAATTTCTGGATCCGCGCCGATTATCATTTCGTTTTTTCATCTAATCACGCTCACGGGGAATGTGCGGGATACAAGCTAAATTATTGAAGAAAACAATTACGGAAAAGCTGAATATTCAATTCTTGCGGTGCAGAGTAACGGTAGTATTGCCGATATTTATCGAAAAATACTGGTAATTTTCATCAGGAAACATATCAGTGGGGCGGATTTCATGATGGTCCAAACGGGGGGGGGGGGGGGGGGTGGTAGTTATCTTGAGCAGAGGTCTAGCGGTAAGTCATTGGGGGCGAAAGCTCCTGGAATATAAGGCTGTTAAAAATCATCTTTTTTGAGTTTATTTATTACCGGCTATTACTTTCTTATTCATTCAAATAATATTGGTCAATAAAAGGGGGCGGGGGTGCCAAGTACCTCTAAAATATGCTATGATTAGACCATGGTTTGCATGTCAGGTAGAATATATTGATTTACCTTACAGTGTACGTACATTTAAAGGTTGTTTTTTTTTAAATATATTTTTTTAAAGTTGGCCTCAAGCCATTAGGCCTAGAATTTAAAACAGTGGCATCAGGATTTCTGATACATATATTACAAAATAAAATGTTGGACAACTTTTAAAACATCATAAATCACGGACTAAAATTTAAGTCCCATATCTTCTCTAATAGATTGTATATATAAGGACTTCATTTACTAATTTCAAACATGAAGACTTGGGCTTTATACCAAGTTCCATTCTTGCGCAAAATTATCAAATATTATGCTATTTATGAGATGTTTCTAACAAATTTGGGAAATCACTGGTTTAGATAGTTGTTTTCCTTCAGTAATTAAAGGAAAACCCTTAACAGCAATTTGCTTATATAAAATTAGAACGTCAAAAATATGTGCAGTTTTTAATTATTTATTAATTTAATTTTTGTATTTTGGTTCTTAAGTAAATATTTGCATTTATAACACTCGTTTAAAAAATATATTTGCACATTCAGTAATAGTAAAAATGACGTCATTGATCAAACTGATATGTCATTGTTTATGTTATTCAATATTTTACAAAGGGCAATAACTCTGTCAATTTATGCACTTCTTAGCAAAACGATGATTTTTCAACTTCGATTTATTTCCTAAATCAAATAACACATTTGGAATTTTTGTAATTTAAATAAAATTTTCTTTATCTTTAAATTACAACGACAGCTTGAGGCAATAGCTGCATACTTTTTTAAATTTGCATTGTGAAAATAGTCAATTTTTAAATGGTAAAAATCAAATTTGACCAGCCATTAAAAAATGAGGAATGAAAATAGGATGCAGATTTTTTTCAGAAGATGACAAAATTGAGTAATATGTTTATATTTTCCACTCACACAAATTCAGAATTAATTAGATACCCTAGCATCAAAACTGATTAACAAAGTGCAAAACTCCTATTCAACATAGGAATTTTTATCTAAAGGAATGCTCGTTACCAGACAACGAGTTGATATTGTCAAAAATAACCACACCCATACATTCAAGTATCCATATAGTAATATTTATTTCTGAAAATTTCAGAAGATTTGAAGACTGTCCAACCATTTTGGATGCTTACAAGAATGGCTCTTAAGTCTATGTATGGTTGTTATGGCGAAACCTAATATGGTTTCTCCCTTTTTCTTACATAGTACATATCAGGCAAGCCGTAACCAGGAGGGTTGTGTGGTTTGTGCAATGCATCCCTCCCCCCCCTCCCATGCCAGTGGACCATTTGAAGCTTAAGCAGCCTATAACCAATGAAAATGCCAAAACCTCTCAGCTTCGGGGGGCTTTGCTCCCTGAACCCCCTACCAGAGCCAAACCTGGATCAGCTGGGGGCCTAAAGCTGCCCCTAGACCCCTCTCTTAGTCTTATCCCCCCCCCCTGGAAATTCCTGGTTAGTCCTGCAGGGTCCCTATGACAATCTGGTCCCATCATCATAGGACAGAGAATTCTCAAAAATAATCTTATCCAATCGTATTCTTAGATTAAAGAACCTTAGTCAAGTGAGCGCGCTCACAATACCCCATGTGTTCCCACTATATCACAGTTGACCACTGAATATCAAATCCATCCAATCTTTTACTATTAACGGTAATAACTTCCTGGAAATCCATCCATAAATGAAAGCACTCTCCAGGCGACATGCTATAATCCATGATATTCAAGTTAAGTCCCCCTCCCAAAAAGTGGCGCCCTTGGAGAGATGACTCTTAAGATTAATCCCATATGATTATACCATTACTTACAATTTCCCAAAGTTTCATGGAAATCCATTGACAAACGAAAGCACCATACACTAACAGGAGACAACATGCTATACACAAAAATCAATATTTAATTAAGTCCTTCTTCCCAGAGAGTGGTCCCCCTTGACAGATGTTGCTAATAATTAATCTCATCCAAGCTCCTACTATTGCTAACATCTTCCCAAAGTTTCCTGGCAATAGATTAACAAATGGAAGTGCTATCCAGGCGACAACATGCTATCCATGATATTCAACTAAGTCCCCTCCCAAAAAGTAGTCCCCCTTGACAGATGTTTCTGAAAATCAATCCCATCCAAGCTTTTTCTATAATTAACAACTTCCAAAAGTTTGTGGAAATCCATCAACATATGAAAGTGCTATCCAGGCAACATGATATTATACACAAAAATCAATGATATTTAACTAAGTCCCCCTCCCAAAAAGTGATTCCCCTTGACAGATGTTTCTGAAAATCAATCCCATCCAAGCTTTTTCTATAACTAACAACTTCCAAAAGGTTGTGGAAATTCATCAACAAATAAAAGTGCTATATACCCAGGCGAAAACATGCTATACACAAAACTCCAACACCCCCCCCCAAAAAGTGGTTCTCTTGACAGGTGTCTCTGACCAAATAAATCCATCCAAGCTTTTTACTAATTATTAACATTTCCCCAGTTTCGTAGAAATCCATAGAGAGAATGAAAGTGCTATCCAGGCGACATCTTATGACACCTGGACAGACTGATGGGTCATTTGAAACAAAATACCCCAGCAAACTTCGTTGCATTTAGTATAATCAGCGTCATAGCTATAATTGGCATTCAAAAATCATTAAGCCCAGTACATCTAAATGACCAAGTCCATTTTATCATGTAAAAGGCCCCTGGAACTTAGTGGTCACCCCGAAAAATAACCCTATTTATATGCATTTAAAAAAATCCAGCCTGCGAGGTCATTCTGCGGCATGATTTTAAGTAGGTCAATGTTCTCATTCCATTCCTTGAAAGCAATGGACCTTGGCTTCATTACCTAAATGTAATGTAGAGATACTCCAACGTTTAACCAATAAGGAAGTGTTCATATTGACCGTACAGTAATTGCACTTTTTAATGATGAAAAATAGATTGTCATTCAGATTTTGCCATACACAACATCTGTTCATTGTTACCTTTGCACAAAAAAAATAACGCTGTTAAAATGTCTTCCTTCTACTTTATAGTCTCCAAATGTAACATGGGAGGGATGGATATTTGACAGATGATGCAATTCCTCTATCTAAAAACTTGTTGCTATGATTGTTTGCGTATGTCAAGAGTAAAGGGGAAACTGTCGACAAGCAGACATTCCTCTAAGTGGTGGGGGAACATTAAGCCATTTTAAACAATTGTCCGGATACCCATGCTGGACTTCAGTCTCTTTACTGACGAGTAAAGACAAGAATCAAGCCAATGAGTATCTCGACAATACAGATTTTTTAAAAGGGTATCTGATATTTACGTTTTATGTTTCAATGTGATAAAATTTACAGTTTGTTGGATGAAGCGGTTATTTGGTCATCTTTCAATTCATAAATCATCAAAACAAAAATAGTGTAAATGAAGCACTGTCTTAATATTTAATACAAATGTGCATACAGTGCCATTAACAATAAACATGTTCATATAATGTTATAGGCATGAACATTGTTAAAAAATACAAACTTTGGTCCTTAAATTTGGAAATTAATTGTCTCGACTTCAATTCATTCCACTATCTAATCAAACCAAGCTTTTTTCCACACGAAAAGATTAAATATCATGCACAAAAGCTAGGAATATTAAATTATCATATGGATTGACTGGAAATATCTGTGTGATTATTAAATTAGTGTAGCTCTTGAACACGTTGGTTAATTTTCTTCATACCATTCATTAACCATTTTTGATGAATTCTATAAAACAAAAACAAATTCTTCATTATTATTTTCAAATAGTATTTAATATAGAATTTATTTTTTTTTTGCTTTCATAATGATCAATGTAAGCTGAATTTACTATGCACTTCATATTTTAAAAACAATATACTGCACAACATTGGCTATGATGCATTTTTTAAATACAAAGCAGGCTTCCTATCTCACCGATGTGAGATGGGACTTTACCCACACAAGATTTTTCTGTCTTACATTGCTGCAACATTATACATTTTCTCTACTTACATTACAGGGTGAAGTAATATGTTTTTGTTTTCTTTAGTTTCAATTTGATATAGCTCTCTAGTGGACAACCTTGGGTTTTTTGAGTTTACACTTGCAATGTGAAGCATTTCTGGGTATGCTTTCTTCCTGTATAACTTGTTCTGTGTTAAAGGTCAAATGAAGATTTTGATAATTCTAAATTTTCTCAAAGCACCTGTATTCATGCACTGAGCTGTAGGTAAAATGTGAGAAAATTTACTCATGTGGGATAGGGAAATTCCACCTCTGGAACAAGATTCACTGTCTGGGACTTGGCAAAGCCTCGTCCTAGACTGCGAATCTTGTCCCCTTGGTGGAATTGCCTTATCCCACACTCGTACTAATAAAGTAAACTGCATAGTCTCTTCCTTTAGAGTCTTTTTCCATGACATAAAACTCTTTATTACTTGACAGTATTGCTTTGAAGATAACAATCAGCTCAAAGCAAGGATCCACTTGCCTTGAACATTCTTGTTTGAGTCTTGATTATGGTCTAAACCTGGATGTTTCATCTTTTCAATGACCTTATACGAGCTCATGAATACAAGGCAATATATCCATTATGTTGACCAATTAATCTCCTTGGATCTAACATTTATTACAGATTGAGTACTTGTAGACATTTTTACTAATAGATGGACAAGGCAGAAAGAAAGATTGATAACTGGAACGCGAGGAAATCCAAAGTATTCACAACATGTTTATATTGGCAAAGTTTCCAAGTTCAATGAAAATTACAGAGAAAAGTTACTACCTATCCACAAGGTTTCTTTCTACACATTGAATGACATACTTTGTGCCTGAATCATCAGTTACCATTTGTTTTGCTGTAAGGTGTATTGATCTTTTCATACCTTCATAATTGATATTGCCTTGAGAGTCCTCCACGCCTTGAAATAATTGGTCTACATCCTCATCTGATAGTCTGTCTCCTAATAATGGAGCATATTTAATAATTAATATCAAAGAAACAAGAGGACCATGAGCTATAATGGTCATCTCAGACTAACTCTACAGATAAAGATGGCAATAACTATATGTCATTATTTTATCACATGTTACTCTTATAATTCCCATGCGATAATCACTCTAACCATAAGATTCTAATTATCACACTGTGTTTTCGTACGCCGATTGTGACATCACAAACGAACGTAAAATTTACATAGTTTGTGTACAAACATGTCAGGGAGCAACTATAATGCTATTGTAAAAAATTATTATTGTATCTTCTCAAAAGAAGAATCTTACCATTATTAAGATTTTTACTCTAATTTGCTTAACTTCATTTACAACTGAATAGAAATTGGCACGTTTTCTCTATGCATACTGGCGTGGCTAAAGCCTAAAAATGTTCTGCGGCTTCTAGGGCCAAATAGTAGAAAGATGGATAGAAAACGGAGGGAGGGGGTGTTAAACATGTGATAAAAAGAATCTCCTATGATTTGTGGTTTGATATGAAATATATCCAACTCGTTGTGTGTTTAGAAAACACACAACTCGTTGGATAAAAATCATATCAAACCACAAACCATAGGAGATCCTATATTTAGACAATTAATTTGATTAAAAGTTATGTTCTTTTTAAGTATGAGTTTCTAGCGACTCTTCATCACAAAGCAGTGGACAGGACAAATATTTCTAAGATTCTTTACTGTTAACCTTAAAGATCACCTCTGTCATTTTTATGAAAAAAGTTTGTTTGTAGAAGTTGAGGAATAAAAATGACTTTTTAAGGTTGATTCATTAATTTTCACAAAATGATCCACATACATGTATTGTTACCCCATCTGGGCCCTGAACCCAGGACCACCCATTCTTAGAATAATCATGAATTTATCAAATTGTTTTCATTCATAATACAGTGTAAGAGTGAAATTAAGAATTTCCTGAATGCAAAAGCATCTATTTCCAAGCCTGATCATGGAGGAATTCTAGTAAGTAACTATTCAAATTAACTAGCCTGATGGGTGCATGCTCTGTACAAAGCATTAGCCCATATCCTTAATTTACCATTCCCAGACTATCAATTATTTTGAGCCCTGGGTATGGAGAAGACAGTGCATCTAGATTTCAATGCTTTCTCGAAATATAATGTCTACATAGATATTATAAGAATCACTTAGTAATGTTGTTTACATATTTTTATGATTTTTGACAAAGTAATAGATATATAGGGAGAGTTTTGTCAATTAAATTGGATTAATTTAGCATTGTAAGCTCAGATAGAGTTATCTCCCTTGTCGCAATATTTTCCATTGATCTAAAGATTTACATAAATCAATAATGTATTGTACTTTGTTATTTCAGACATATGAAACTTCTATGTTATTGTTTATTTCAGGGTATTCNTGTACTTTGTTATTTCAGACATATGAAACTTATTTCAGGGTATTTTCATTTATTCTAAGCTTGGATAGAGTTATCTCCCTTGTCGCAATATTTTCCATTGACTAATGATTTATGTAAATCAATATTAATGTATATATGTATGTTATTTCAGACATAATGTGACTAATATTTTATTGTTTATTTCAGGGTATTTTCGTGTATTTTATTTCTTTTCTGTATCAATAAATTGGAGATGTCTCGAACCTTGAACAGGACTTGTGTTTCTTTATCTATAACATAAAATCCTGTAACATATTGACAAATGATTTTTCCTTGCCTATCCTTAAAGATACAAAACATTTGGTTCTAATATACCATTTCATTATACTATATTTCCTAGCTTAAGAAATAAGCTAGGAACAGGATGCTGGACTAACATACCAAGAGATGTGAGGATATGTCTGAGTTCGGCAGATGTGATGAAGCCATTCTGATCTTTGTCAAA
Organism: Ostrea lurida; assembly: GCA_903981925.1. Taxonomy (NCBI): domain Eukaryota; kingdom Metazoa; phylum Mollusca; class Bivalvia; order Ostreida; family Ostreidae; genus Ostrea; species Ostrea lurida. The sequence goes on from CAJDSM010029906.1 coordinate 9,440, forward strand.
CATTTTAAGTCCTTCTACAAAATCATCAAATGTTGCATGGTCTCTGTTCTTACTGATGGTTTGTAGTATTGGTATAAAGACTTCAAAGGAGATTCTGGCATCTGCATTTCAACAAGAAAATGAGAGGTCTTAAAACAATAGTACAAAGTATTCATGTGGTACACACTCATTTATCTAATAGTATGTAATATCTTGAATATTAATGGCTGGATTGTTAACTGGAGTTGTTCAAATAGCTTTGTTACTTTCAAGTGTCATTTATTATGACAGAAAAGTAGAAGTTTGTACATAAATCTTTTCAAAATCAAATGTTATTCATAGGAAAATTTATATCAATGGAACTGTAACTGCAACATCAAATCTAAAGCACTTTCTTTCCATGTTAGGCATTCACTCATGCATCACTTTACTATAGTCCCTCCCACTCCGTGGGGACAACTAAATTTTTGAGACAATGCAAGAAAGTTTCGCACCTTAAATTAGCCATCAAACAGCACATTACCTGGGTTATTTGCATAGCCACATTTCTTCACTTCAATCTCTGTTGGGTTTTGTCCTAGTGCTCGCAGAACATCTCCTAACTGACAAGCAGCAATCTTGCCATCTCCTCGTTGGTCAAAGAGGTTAAATGTTTCTTGAACTTCTGCAAATTTTAATCATTAAATTTATAACTGTATGTCAACCAGCAACTGAACCTTGGTTGGATTTGACTCCATTAAAAAAAAATCATTTTCCATAATGAAATACATAAATCAAAGAGCTGTACTGTCCCTGTATGACTTATAACTCACACAAGGCACCTTCAAAAGGAAAGGGATTCTAATGTATGATTACAGCTTCTCTATCGGCCTATGGGGGTCACTTATTTAGTTAAAATGTCATTCTAAAGCTTTAAAGAAAAACAAAATTTTATATATCCAATGTAATTTCACACATATTGTCTTGGATATTTAGTAATTCTGAACTTATAGCATTTAAAAAAGTATTGCGATCTCCACGGTCGAAAATAACCTGTATAAAACTCTCAAAAAATGAGCTGAAATATCTAAACTAAGATAAGAATTTTGTAACTCATAAGGCTGTCAGCTCATCTTCTTTTCCATCATTGTTACTTAACTTGGAAAAAAAAATATCATCTCGGTTTTAGTTTCTAGCTTCATTAGTTACTATTATTTCTGATCCAATCGCCATTTTAAAGGCNAAAAAATATCATCTCGGTTTTAGTTTCTAGCATCATTAGTTACTATTATTTCCGATCCAATCGTCATTTTAAAGGTATGGCAATCAGCATGGCAAATTAGTGTTCAAACAATCAAATGTGGGAAATGATGGGAAATACAACAATGACAACAATTATGTTCCTTCTTAGAGAATAAAATGGTGAAGATAACAAAAAGTGATCAATCTAAACGGAAATACAAATTAAGAGTTAGAAACACGGACCCCTGGACACACCAGAGGTGGGATCAGGTGCCTAGGAGGAATAAGCATCCCCCGTCAACCCATCACACCCACTATGAGCCCTTTATCTTGATCAAGGTAACAGCCTAACAATATGGTAATGAATACATGTCAGACAAGCACTTCGTGGCGGATGCATGGAGTAATCTCCCCATGTTGTCCTGTGAAAAAATGACAGTAACATCAAATGGGAGGTGTTTGATATGAACAAAGGAAATAGTGTTTTTAAGTAAAATATTTTTACAAGCTGAGCTTTTAGTTGCTACTGTTGAAACACAATAAAATGAAATTTTAAATGAAAGAGCATTCTATTTTAGAAAATTGCCAGTAAGTCTTGGAAGTTCAGGTTTTTTTTTTTTAATAAGTATATGCAATCAATAGCAGGCTGTCATTTGGGAATTTTTTTTTGTTACAGCTTTGGATGAACAAAATCTACTCCTAGATGTTTACTGAAGATATAGCAAGTTTTTTTTCTTTCGTCTTTCTTCCACATGTGTAAATTTTAGTGATTTTCTAGCTCATAAGTTTAAGAGGAATATTTACAGCTGACATGGAGTTCCAAAACTGTCTCTAATAACTTAGGCTTATCTGTAAAACATTTTACTCCTCAGAAACGTAATACAGTTTAAAAACAAAACAAAAAACAAACCAACCAACCCCCCAAAACTGTGGTTTATTTACCTCCCAAGCTAAAGAGGCCTATGATAGCACCAAAAAAAAAAAGACACTGCTAAACAAAAGTTGCAACGATTGAGACACATTTTGTATAGCAGCTATTTGATGACATGATACAAAACTGTTTAAATAAGCCAAAATAATATCCCATGGAGAGAGAAAGAAAAAAAGAAAAAGCTATATGGTTTGTGAGTTCCATAGGACCATTGGGATTTTTGCACAAAATAAACAAAAGTATCTGGTGACAATAGAGCGTTTATTAATACATATCATCTTTGGCAAAGACAACAACAAACATAAAAAACAAAATCCACAAACAACCATACAACAATTTTTTTTTTTAACCCTTTAACCAGAAAGCCTGAGGCAATATGTAATCTGACCAATATCTATCAAGACCTTTATATCTGCTCAGCAGAGCAAAATTTCATTAGTCAGACTGAATTGAAAATCTTCCATGGCAGATCTGAGATCAGTTAGATGGCTTGATATAGCAATCGATTGATGGTAAATATATGTTTAATAGATTGCAATCACAATTAATCATGCCAGAGTTTTTGAAATAGATAAAAATTTACT
>CAJDSM010029909.1:73-12778 GCA_903981925.1 Ostrea lurida
GGACAGATGATGACCTAACGACGAAGATGGAACGCCATTAACGCTAGTCCATTGATCTCTGTCGGAAGAGTTTCAAGATCAAGTGTCAACAATCAACACCATTGGGAGGGTACAAATCCGCCAGTCGCCATATCTCGATTTGCCTTTCTTACCCATCACCCTATTTTCGAATTTCTCGACAGTGGGTGACTAAGGCAACATGTCTGAGCTGATGTCGCCCACCGGCTCCAAGCGCATATCAGCACCTTCTTCACATGATGCACATCAGGCAGATGGATATACCACTACACGTGTCTTGGTGAGACTCGATAATTTCCACATGAAGGTACATTTGTCCTTGAGGGATAGTGGTTGACAAAGTATGTTCCATATTTTGGCTGGAATTCCATTTATGGAGGAAATACGGATAAAACTCAGCCTGCACGACAGGAATCAAAATTGGTAGACAATTGTTTTTGCAACATATGGTACTAAACTCAGCTAGGGACGCCATTCCATTCGACTCACACAAGTACTACGGGCTCAGTACCCAACATACACATTATGGCCAGGAGAATATTGAAGTCAACTTCCAGATTATGACCAACCCTGATGAGTGCATACTTTTTCCTGAGCCTGCCGTGTGGAAACAGTCCTATGGGGATTGGCCCCGCCTTCATTCATAGACATGGTTTGCGGAAAAAGTGCGCATTGGCTCATCTCACAAATGAACGCTCACACGATAAAACGTAACCTACACTTGGCCTAGTACGACCTCACATACACCCTGACAATTCTGAAGTTCAAAGAATTTCGATACTGTGGAGTCTGTGGTCCTTGCGGCAAAACCACAATAGACTACTACGCACTCTTGCAGCTGTCAATTTAGACCTGGACAACAAGTCCTTCCTCCAGACATGAAAACACAATTCAGGAAAATTCTCAACACATACGAATGAAGTATTCATTACTGACTTTCAAGGCTACAATGGAGCAAGTGGAACGCACTTAAAGCTGTTGTTATATGGGACCAGGTCAAACTCCAGAGATAAGGACGTCTTACCGCAATACAAAAACCTTCTTTCGACTCTTCAAGACAATTTTGACGAATTGGAGACTATTGGTGTTTACAAACCAGAGCTGGTAAAATTTAATGTAGAGTATGCTAAACCCATCATTCTCGTCAAAATCCTTCTGGGGGCTAGATTAGTCACACCATTTGCGATGTTGGAAGATACAGTAAACCCTAGCCCGTCCTCATGCTGATGTGGATTTACTCTTCGACAATGCCCAATGGAATTACATCGCCAATTACTGACCTTACCCAAGCCTTCTACAAATCCCTTAGCAGAGAATCTATGAAGTATGTGGAGTAGTTCCCCTTTCGTGGCGTTAGAATTTATGCCCGTTCGGCCGATGGGTAATGCCTGGTTCAGAGACTATTTTGGAAGAACTCACTTGCGACGTCTTGGTGACTGTTCAGGAGGGTGTAGTCGCAGGTTGGTGATGCTTTTATCTGTGTGGTTCTACTCCTGCAGATCTTCTAAATAACTTTAGCTAGGACCCTTCAAGCCTTACAGAGAATGGGTTTGAACTTTCTGCATCTAAGACAACCATCGCCCAAAGAGCACATATTTTAGGATGGATTTGGCGGAATTGGTACGCTCCATGCAAGCCCTCACGCATTGCTGCATTAGCCACTTGTCAACCCCCATCTACTGTCACGGGTTGAGGTTTTCATTGGGTGCATACAAGTTTTAGGTTCGAGTCCTACAAGGATGTTACATATTATCTCTCCTTTGATCAGCAACCTCTGGTAAAGAATCCAAGGATAAGAATCAGTGGACAGAAGGACCTCTTGACACTTTGAAAAGGCCAGAAAAACCTATCAACAAATCGGACTATTACTCTCCCCAGATCTACAGACCAATTGTGGAATAGTTACAGATGGTGCTCTTCGCAGTGGGAGGACTTGGTGCAACCTTGTTATATAAACCGCGACAACAAAACTCTGTCTTGCAGGATTCTTAGCGCAAACTTCGTACCAATCAGCATACATGGTACCTTGTTGGGTGAAGCCTCTCTCTATATCAAGCAGCTGTGCAAGGCATTTCAGCCGCATACATTGGTGGAGTCTTCTGTCCCACATGTGTTCTTAACTGACAGTAAACCGTGCGTTTCAGGCCTTTGAGAAAATGTGTCGTGGAGAGTTTTCCACCAAGTCACGTGTATTCACCTTCCTGTCCCTTGTAAGCAGATTCCAGTGTCACTGCGCCATATATTGGAAGCTTGCAATATTACCTACTGACTTTACTAGCCGGAATGTTCCTTCATGCGATAACCCTTTTTTGGGGGGTTGGGGGGTTGGGGCCAAAAATTGTTCCTTTGTCAATACCACCGCTCAGTCTGTTTGCAAACGTGTGACTATGAGGCACATTGTGAATGGGAGAGCCAAGATGCATTTACTAAAACCGCGATCATTACATGGGCTCGCTATACAAACAGACTGTCAAGACTTTGATGAGATACTTCATGCTCACCTTCTACAGGGCAACACGACCATCTAAAAAGTTGACAAATGTAAGGGATGTCAACGATATCTACACATGCATCATTGCAAGATGGATTGCTGGTGGTGAAACTGATATTCATTCCACAACACGAGAGTGCATTGTTGGGTTCCTAGAGAGGTCTCGATGGGCTCCTTACTTCCATACACATTTCATTGGATCATCCACTTAATCACTGAAAAGGTTGGCAAACGTTTCTTTTTGCACTTGACATGGAACAAAGCTTGAACAATCCCATGAAAACGTCATAGTGCCAGCTTTAAAGAAGCTCCCAATTTCACCTGAAATCACACGTCCAGCCAACCACCTGACAAGGTTGGATATCAAGTTGCAGCGGATGTTTTGAAACGTGAACGCCAACTCCTTTCTTGGTTTCTTCGCGAGTACATCACTTCCTACACACGGACTTATCATTGAAAATGAGGTCACGAACCTTAGAGATGGGCTACTTATCTCTGGTGCTCTGAACTCTACCACTGGATGGACTTTGCTGTGATTCGGACAGACCCCTGCCTCCTGATTTAACTGCATTGTGAATGACAACTCCTGCCAAACATCCGCATATCATGAAGTAGGGCGAGTTAAAAATGTTAATAAAAATCTGTTTGCAGAGCGCGAATACAGGAACCTAGAGAAGAATTATCTGCCATGACCCACTTTGTCGCCAGTTACTCCTTTCTTTGTGCTTAATTACGTCTGACTAAATACCGAACTCGGAGTAGAGGGTTCACAAAGGCATGATGTGGAGACTCATCGGACCAATTCTCCATGATAAACTCCCTGTGGAGATTTCCAACCTCATCTCTACAACAACTAGATACCAAACTTCGACAATCATCCATACAGCCGAAGACATCTAAACAACCTGGAAAAGGCCTGTGCCACGGATGTCGGAGGCACAGTTGGTGACTTAAGTGTAACTTGGCACTGTGAACCCGACACAAACTTAAGCCAGGGACACGATATTTAGTATATTCTTGTGTGGTGAATGGCGACTATATTAGAAATTTTGCGGGATCTCAATTCGACGTTACAGCATACCGTTGGTGAAAGACAGTGATTGCTCTTTGGTTATCGTGATCTTAGTAAGGCAACTGGTTAATACGTTTAGGTCTAGACCTTCAGGTAGTGAGTAGAGTCTCATGGCTTCGACCGTGCAGCTGTACTATTAGTCCGACGTTACGTGATATCTGACGCTGCGGTAGAATCAGATAAATCGCTAGTATCACACTGCCCTCCTCTATCATCTAAACCCAACAGGAGCTAACACCTATCGCTACCGCATTACGTCATACTAATGGGAACCACCTGTCCAGATAAACTCCTTAATTCCTGCAGTCGCACATTATGCCCACAGGGCAGGTACCTACGAGTGTAACACTTGCATGACAAATGATGTGGCATTATGACGCCGTAACTCGCAGTGAGGGATTCATAGGTTAACCACCACGAGCGGACGCGACCACACGATTGTGGTTTATCCGACTATAGATTTGGATTAAAAAAGTGCCTGTCGGAGTTCACGATTGGGATGTGTGCTGAATACTATCAACTAGTGGTTCGACTGTGAAATGTGTGGTTTTGGTGAAGGGCATAATAATCCCCTTATGTGTCAGAATGTAATGTTACTTGATGTAATTGTGATTATCAAGAGAGGTTGATATTATGTGAGACTGGTGATTGACGTGGTACAGGGGACATAAATAGATGCCCTCTTTATGATGGCTAGTCTTAATGATCAGTTCAATGACAGGCAACTGTATATAACACTTGACATGTTCTATTGTGTGTTCATCTTCGCCCATTTTCTTGTATTTTAGGACAACATAACAGTTCTCACGGTTTTGATCTTGAAAATTTATTGTTTGTTTACATTTAAAGACAAGAGAAAAATGGTGACACCAGTTACTACATATATATTATATGTATTGTTCCGGGTTCTACTTGTAGTAGGAGACACATCCTTGGTTCCATTATGTTATTCTGTTATTTTGTGTTCCGGTTTAATTTAACGCTGGCTGGCTCGGGCTTATGTTTTGAGCGTGACACTACTTGTTGTTTTGCTAGCTAGTGTGGTTGATAATATGAACTCTGGCGAAATGCTCTGAAGAACTTAAATAAATTCTGAGTTATATTTTTATTGTCCATGAGCTAACATTCAATTAGCCAAGTGTAATATAAAAACCAGACTTTAAACATATTATATTCCAATTCCACTGTTAAATTGGATCAAGCAGGGAAAGGATATAACCAGCAGTATAGTGAAAGGTAACATTTTTTTACAATAGGAAATCCACAGCTAGCATGGTAAGTTCGAATTCCCCACTTTAGCGGACCGAAGTAATTGAAAGCTGAGTTTTAAAATTATTATATGTGCAAATTGTCATCTGGACTGTTTAGGAATATATTTATGATCAGTGTTCAAACATGCGTTGTATACATGTACAGTATATATGTCGTATCGTGCATCAATGATATGTCATGGGAGGATAGGCATATTTATCGACTTTTTAACACAGTTTTTATCAATAAACGTGTGTGGACTCATCTGTATACAGTGAAAGATTATTCAAGATGGTATGTAAATGCAAAATTATAAAAAATAAAAAAAAAATAGTCGAGGAGTTGCATTTGTATCGATCATACATGAAATAAAGTGCTCGAGCCACTAATGCTACACCTGGGACATGCCTGCTATGATTGTTATTGGCTTAAATTTAAATGCATTCTCGATGCTTGAAGAACAGACTTCTGGTACGTGCTTCCGGGATTACCGATGGTACTGAACTAACATATGTCAAGTTTATGAGTGTCGATCAGTTTCTCTGACGAGCTCGGAATGAGCCTATCGTTTATGAGCGTCAGGGAAACAGATATTTTGGAGTTCCTAAGGGGGTTGTCGATTCCCTTGACACGGGGCAATCCTTTAACACACATCCCCGACGGACTTATTTCAAACAAGTTAACAAAAAGAGAACAGCAACATTTCGTAGTACACAAGTCATATTATTATACAATATTTCAATGTTGTGTAAATATCACATTTCTGTCAAACTTGTATCATAACATGATTGTTCCAATATAAGGGCTAGGGTTCTTGTTGTTAATTTAGTAAGTTATGAAAGGCCTATTACGACAGGCGAACATGGCTTACACTTCCCACAAGATTGATTAGACAGTTAATATGCAGTCAACAATATTACATTCAAGCTGAAGATTCTGTTTAAAAATATGAATCATATGATCAATACGTACTTTGTATAGCAGACGATCAAAAATGCACACCCGAGATTTTACATCAGGTGAGCTAAAACTAAAACGGATTTTAAACATATCAAGTCCGTCACACTGCTGTTGTCCAATGTAGTATATAAGTATTCAGATGGCAGATCAAACATCACTGCATCATTCTCTCTCTATACGCCAATAAGAAACTACCATGAAATCATCTTAATTTGTGGGGTCACTGCTCATGGGTATTATGAAGTAAAAAAAAACCTATAGTAACGACATATATACATAGATGCCTAATTGATTAGGATAAAACTTCAAACATTCAAATTGTGTATCAATGTTCGTGTGGATGTAAATATGTAGATAAAGGTTGTATGTGAAACCTAAATACATGATCCCAAGGAACATATTATTATAATGGATTCCCCTTTATCCTCCTTTTCTTTTCAACTTTAAACAGATCATTTTCAAAATGTGCTTTTATGAAGTGACTATGACACATTTTTCAATTTTGGAGTCAAGATCTTTGCCTACTTTGCAATTAAAACAATTTGATTGTGTAATAATTTCATGGATATTCAATATCTTCTTGACTGATGATTACCGTCCAAAATACCTACATGTAACCATATTTCCAAACTGTTTATATACTATCGAAATTGTTTTCTGTTGTAATGTGCGATTTGAGATTCTTCTTTGTTCTTTACAGAAGGCTTTGTCAATAGTGACGTAATCAGACGTAATCAAAGCACATCTCCACAGATCCAGAAGGTTCATCAACTGGCGGCCTGTCTTTGTCAGAAGAATCGTGCACAACATTTCGTATAGAGTTATCTAAATTATTTTCTGTAGAAACGGGAAAGCTTCCATTTATACAAAATTCCATCCCCACATAGTCGTCACAGTTATTAGGAGGCCATTGACTTCCCACACGTGTTTCAGCGTTAGCATCCGAAGTGGAGCTAGACTGCTCCCCCGTACTCTGAATATCGTTCACAGGGAAATGTTGAGATTCCACTATTGGACTTTTTCCACTTGGATCCTTGATAAAAGGTTGTTTTTCCTCTGACGGGTCACTCCAATCGTGAGGTACATAACCTCCATCATTAAGATGTCCGGAGGGCGTATTTTGTATTGAATTCTGTGATTTTAAAGTCATCTCATCCGAATTTCCTTAAAAGATATAATCTGGACATGCATTGTCAATATCAATAACAACAAAAAAGCGAGAAAAAATATATTTCTTTCTCTTTCTTTGGATACACTTCTATTTTACAGAATCTTCCTAACATTTAAAGGATTCAAATGAGTTTATGCAACTTAAACTGTACAAATTTGTGCGTAATTTACGATGTTTACACAACATACCTCCTAGAAATTTTGTAAAAGTTGTTTTCCCTTTCATTTGTAATTTTTCTCAACGATGCCGTGTTAGCTTTGGAACTGGACCGAGTCTTACAATCAATCCGATCATTTGATAATCTTTCAATTTTTCTTGTGAAATTCAAATAACGGTACAATATCAAACGCCATGTCAACACTTTGGTATTTTTACAAGATATGACTGTAATTGTCTAATCATCAGTATAACATATCTTTTAGACCGGTATTTGCTTTTGAATTATAGATACGCTACAATAAAACCACAAATTATGTGAAATAAGCACTAAGAAACCATGGTGATAATACTATAGAAATGTAATATTACCATATACACATGTGGTAGCAACTGCAGATGCTTTTGTGTAACCTGGAGGTAGCACGTCTTTTGGTTTCATCTTTTTAATTTGTTTTTCCTCCTGGGCTGTTTCTATTGATGTATCGTTAGTATATACTACGGCTGAAGACACACTTTTATCGTCCCTTTCCCTGTCTGGGTCCGTCTGAGTGGTGGACATTGCAGTCATTTTCAGAAGAGCGCCTTCCGGGTGTGACTGTTGGCCTTGGTGACCGGAAGTGAGGTGTTTGAGCAGCCTCTCTTGAGAATTGGCTTGATCATTTTGAGATTGTGCTGACTGTGCCGATTCTTTGGTTCCATTCTACAGTTGATTGTCAAATATATACTATAAAAGTGGTTATATACATGCACGCTGGGGTTAAGCACGCGTTTTTCCATGTCTTACATTACGCGTGGGGGGAAATACGCGATAACTAAATATGATATATATTTTATCAGATATTTTATAACCATACACGTAGGGGACATTTACGCGCGTAAGTTACTGCGTAATTAGTGTAAATTTGTACCACGTGTAAATAACCACTTTTGCAGTACTTACAGTAAATAAATATTTGAAACATTTCATACACGTATATACATTGTACAATCTAAAGTCAATTGTAATTGGTTATCATAAGAAATAATAAATAATGTCGTTTTGCTGATTTTTTCTCACTCTAAAACATATTATTCCTTTATAGTATTATTTTAAAAAGTTATATGAGTAGTATTTCTAAAGTCCATTGCACGTTTGCCAATGGTTTAAATATATAGAAGTCAACTTGTATAACGGATACACTGTATAGCTATCTAAATTTTTGTCCAGGGTGCCAAAATGGTTAACCCGAATAATCCAGGCGTTATATTCCGTTCACTCCGATCCTCGTGATGGAGAAAATCGGAGTCGAGTAGGGCTTGAATTATTCAAGTTACAAAATGGTTTGAACATTATAATCGTTTTCAAGTTTGGAAATCAAGGATTGTTTTGTTTCACTGAATATGACTTGCATGAGTCATTCGGACACGTTTTGATTTCTTTCCAAAAATTCAAATTTGTACAAAATGACCTTATCTATGCCATTAACTTCTGTTTTGTTAAAGAGAACGGCTGATAGGTGAATTAAAGTTCAACTCACTGACGTAATAATGGGATATATGTAACCATTTGATGGTCGATTAGGAATTGCTCCACTCTGCTGATAAGGGTGCTGCAAAGAATGATACATTTTGTTCACTCATACAGCAAACTGATTTGTCTCCAGTATCAACAAACTTTCAATAGAAATAGCATTAGAATGCATGTTCAGCGTACCTTGGACTCTAAATCAGGTATGTGTATCGGGAAAGTTTCCCCTAGACCAAGTTTCCGTCGTACATTTCTAAAATATATTGTTGAATGATTAACAAAGGTCATCAACGCTCGTTATAATTTCTTTGGATCAAGTACAAACATGAGTTCACTNTTTCCGTCGTACATTTCTAAAATATATTGTTAAATGATTAACAAAGGTCATGAACACTCGTTATAATTTCTTTTGATAAAGTACAAATATGAGTTAACATTAACATTAACAATGACATAGAGCATCGCCGTCCATGATCAATATGACGTAGTTATATTTGACTATATAACTATTCAGTAACAAATGACGACATAATTATATTGACTGTTTGGAGACAGACATTAACAAATGCACAGAGTAAATGAATATACTACAAATCACTCTGCTACAAATCACTCCGCCACACCGGTATATATATTCTTGTTACAGAGCATCTTTTGAGAACAAGTCGATAATTATGCGACTCGTTTTATTCAGTAACAGGTAATTTTGTCCGATGCAAAATGAGAGTATGAACTATACCTCAGAATAAACACTCCACCCGCCAGTACCAGTATGAAAACAAATATTCCCGCCACTGAAATCCCTGCTATAACACCACTGGACAGATCTGTAAAAGGACGAAATAAGTTACAACTGACCATTAACATTGATTCATTTAACTTACATGATACTTTCCACCCACTTTGAACAATTTTCGTCTCGTGAATATAATCAACTCTTCGTTCCTTGGAATAATAAACACCTACATGTATTTTACAATATAATCTAATCTTACTTGTAACACGCAATTTGATTGGTTCATTTGACTTTAGCAACATTTTTAATATCGTATAAAACAATGTTGCCCTTTAATCCCGCCTTATGACGTTCTAATTATGATGTCACGATGCGTTTGACTGTTTAGTTTCATATTGTTACTCCGCGTCATAAAAAAACCTCTTGTTTTCTCTAGAATTATTCACCAAATGCTATCCTTAGTAGACAGAATTAGAGGCTGAACACTGCATTTTATAGTACAAAGATCCCACTTGGCATGGATGTAGTCTGGACTAAGACAAACACATTTATTATAAAGTAACACTCTAGATGGATTTGTGGTCCTGAAATTTGCTGACTGCAACATATTACACAAGTGTTTAGGTGGATAGGTTTAATCTTTGTAAGTTACCCTATTTTAGGTGCTAATTTGCATGAGTTATGCTAATTACCAGGTTCCAGGCATAGATAACCTTTGAATGNGTTACCCTATTTTAGGTGCTAATTTGCATGATTTATGCTAATTACCAGGTTCCAGGCATAGAGAATCTTTGATTTTTTTCTTGGTCCTAAGAACATCTATGCCAAGTGGGACCTTTGTACTATGAAATGCAGTGATGACCTCTATTTTCAGCCCTAACTAAGTCTACTAAAAGTAAGTGATGGGCAAACACGGATCACTGGACACACCAGAGGTGAGATTAGGTGCCTTGGAGGAGTAAGCATCCCCTGTCGACCGGTTACACCCGCCTTGACCCCATTGTCTAGATCACATGAAGGAGTAATCCATAGTCAAGTGATGGCCAAACAATTGTCAGGAAACACCTCAGACAGCAGTAGTCTCAATGGCAGGTTGTACCGGGAAACTAGATCCTTAAAATCATAATTGCATACTTATGATAACTAAGAAATTATGAATTAAACGCAATTGTACCATTGTTGATTGGCCGTCCGGACACCATATTGCTCGCGGGGCCTTCAGTTGTCAGTGACACTGCCTGTACCCTAACACCGTAATTAACGTCTGCCAGGAGATTCCTAAGAGTTTGCTGTGTATTGCTAGAAGCTGGTACTTGCACACTTTCTTTACCTGCAAAAAATGAGATATCTCTTAAATCAATCATACGTTCTTGATAAATAGCTCAAATCATACAGTATTTTTCTTGTGATAAGAATTCAATTTGTCATATCGCCTGTTTGTTGATTGGAATGTCGTCTGATTTTGTTTACCAACGCAGTTATTATTGGAATCCAGCTGGCAGTAAATTATTCTGTAGGAGTGTATATAAGCGTTGTTTACAGACACTGTGTCACAGAGTATGGGAGACCAGGACACAATCAGACTATCTTCTGGGGCGTCCTTCAGAAGCGATAAGCCTGTTATCTTCCGTGGAACTGTGAAGTAAACACGTCCTTATCAGTTCAAGTTAGAGATTAAAGAGTTTAAAATTTAAATAAAAAAACTTCTTCAGGAAAAGTACTGATTGTTCTATAAATGCGAAGGACATCTAGCANAAGTTAGAGATTAAAGAGTTTAAAATTTAAAAAAAACTTCTTCAGGAAAAGTACCGATTGTTCTATAAATGCGAAGGACATCTAGATATAAACATTTTGCGGACGAAGCCAAGTGTATTTGATATTTCTTTCGGTATACAGAAAGTTCACTTCGTACAAACACTCATTCATTGATTAACATATACTTTCCAAATTTCAGAGACCAACAGCAGATTCATACCTACGTTTTGTTGGTATCGACAAGGATCTTGCCATACAATACCGCTGCTTAATTGTCTGTCATTAATGATGGCCACTCCAAAGATGACATCATCAATGGTGGTGCTATTTATAACACCAGCATGTAGAACTGTGTAATTAGTACTTCCGTTCCGTCTCAATACTTTGATTTCACCCTAGAAATGTAATGGCCATTTTCTCCTTAAAAAAAAAAACAATATTTCGTATTTGGAACAAAATAGAAGAAATAAAAACTTGACACTATACTTGGCATTGAAGCGATGCTGGTTTCCCTTTACACCAAACTACGTCAACCGCTCTCTGTCCTTTTCCACCGAACCATGTCAGGTGTACTGCAGAATCAGTCAGACGCTCCACGACCGTTTTGGTGGGCGGGGCAGCATCTGTAGACGGATAAAATGATAGTCGATAGATGAAAATACTGTGATATACTAAGCTACATATACTGCTTATCGGTCAAAATCTTACATGTCCATTGGTACCAAAAAGACTAATACAGCTTTACAGTACATAAAGATCACCAATGGCATATAGAAATACATACATCTTGTAATCCCATCCCCTGTAAACTAAATAAAAACTAGAATTGTGTGAGAAAAGTTCACTAAGTGATACCCCCCGCTTCCCTTAAATCATTCGGGTCATACTTTAAAATAGGAGGTGCACATTGGTAACATGTAAAAAGGACTCCCTGACAGCTTCATAGATTCTGATGTCCATATTGAAACAATGACTGGATTATTACTATATACATGTAGAAGTAGATGAATAATTGTGGAGAACGTTAATATAATTTTTATGAGATTTTGAGAAGATCACTTATTTCACTCAGATTTATGAGATTTTTAGTTTTGGGGGTTTTATTTTTTTTTTTTTTTTTTTTTTTGCTCTCATTCAGAATCTAGCATTTTATATACAGTTCAGAATAGAAAGAAAAACTATTGGGTTGTTCAGAAAATAAAATGATAAATTCGGTTAGATATCAATTGAAATATTTTGTATATTCTTGCAAATGTA
Organism: Ostrea lurida; assembly: GCA_903981925.1. Lineage (NCBI taxonomy): Eukaryota > Metazoa > Mollusca > Bivalvia > Ostreida > Ostreidae > Ostrea > Ostrea lurida. The sequence goes on from CAJDSM010029909.1 coordinate 12,451, forward strand.
GAGGCAAACCGCCTTAAGTTTGTTGAATAACTTTTTAACTACTTGGACAAATGAAGGAAGTTTGATGTAAAAACAACTGCCTATACTGATGTTCCTTTCAGAAGAAATGGAAAGCATTTCACAAATCATAAGATTTATTGTCTTGGATTATCTACAGCTATTTGTATACATTAGCATTTGTATCTTAGTATCATAACAGTACATATAGTTTTACAGCCTGTCACATTAAATTAGATTAGATTCCAACAGTCTGTTGAAATTCCCATGTGCACGAATTGTGCTTCTTTGCTAGCTGTCGACCTGTTTTCATATTCTTATGAGGCAGAAT
>CAJDSM010029912.1:0-15255 GCA_903981925.1 Ostrea lurida
CCATTGGTGCATAGTGCATTTGAAAAAATTAGATTACAGTGGTTTACTTTGATAACATGTTGATTACTGCATGTAAATGCCAGTATGAAAATGGTTGTAATTTATCTTAAATAATGACAAAGCCATCATCCTTCTTCAATGATTTGTTCACTGCTTCAGGGAGAGAACTCAGCTGCAGAGAATGCTTAGAAGACAAGATAAGAAACTGAAAGACCTCGGCATTCAAGCAGAAGATGAGCGACGTCATGCCTGACCAATACAAAGAACAGGTAACGAGCATTGGTCTTAAAAAGTTCTCCATTAATAGTTGTATACAGTTGAACCTTGTTATGTGACCAAGAAAAAAGTTCAAGATATCCGTGAAATTGAGATATCGAGATTAAAAATACTAAGAAAATTAGTGTTTGGGACCTCCAAATTGGTTCGACATAACCATGGTATTCAAGATATCAGTGTTCGAGATAGCGAAGTTCAACTGTATATCACAGTACCTTTGGAAATTTGCCAAGTTGAATCCTACAATCCATTGGTTTGATTTTTAGGTTGACAAGATGAACAATCGTGTAAAGGCACTAAAGAGACAGATAGATGAGGCAGAAGAAGAAATCACGCGTGTGAATGCACAGAAGAGGAAACTGCAGCGAGATCTGGACGAACAGATGGAACAGAATGAGTCCGCCTCCAGGGAGATTTCATCCCTGAAGAAGTACAGGTAATAAATACTGTTTATGTCATTGAGTAAGTGTACAGGTAAATAAATACTATGTGTATTTACTGTCTTGTCCTTGAATAAGTGTATTGACAGATATATCCTATAAAGTGTACTTACTGTCTGGTCATTCAATAAGAAGTACAGGTAAATAGATACTATGCGTTTGTACCACTTCGTCGTTGAGCAAGTGTATCTATAGAAAAAATACAGGTAAATGAATACTGTAAACATATTATATTCTGTGGGGATTTATTTTGGCGGAAGACTACTTCTGCTAAATCAAGTACACCGCTAACAGGGGCATGCATTATGAAGGATAAAAGAGGGGGTGAACACCCGCTAAATTAAGTACGCGTCAAATATTTAAAAATCAAATTTCCGCTAAACATCATACGTGTTAAATATAATACGTTTACAGTAGTATGAGTACTTACTGTCTTGTCCTTGAGGAAGTGTATGTATAGAGAAGTACAGGTAAAGAAATAGCATCTGTATTTATTGTCTGGTCAGTTCGTAACAAATACAGGACAAAATGTAGTCATGTAATAGGTAAGGTAATGATAGTCAGTTCTAAATACTTCTCCCAAATACTTGATTTACATGTAGTTTGTAAATGAGAACTTTTTGCTTATCATATGGTAGTCCACCATCTGTAGAGCATTCATACAAGCGTGAACCTTGTCTCTTTCATTTAATTGTTTGGGTATATTGCCACAGGAAAACATTAGGAAAGTGTTGATGGTATTATGACATGACCATAAATCTTTTGTATAGAAACAAAGTACCAAACACCTGAAGCCCTTGGTAAGATGTTACAATCTTTCTAGATGTGGCACAGCATATTGACAGGGAGGGGTGTGAATTAATACACAGTTTCACTTGTAAATGTATATTTGAACATAATCTTTTATTTGGTCCCTTCTAACAATGAATTAGACATTCTCCAAAATTTACCAAATTGTCCAGAGTTCGTGATGTGTGATGTTAATTTTGAAACGATTAAAAATTCACTTTGAACTACCCATTATATCAATGCTAATGAAATAAACACCATGTAAAATTCACATTAAGGAATTTGTTTAAGTTTTCAAAGTGTTATCTATTATATTGAAAATATAGTACACTTGGGGTAAATACCTTGCTTAATGTGAAATGCATGTTGTAAAGCTTTTTCTTGAAATGCGATGGTTGTAATGGAATGATGTTGTAAAAGGGTCTATTTGGATTTGTTATGGTTGTCATAGTCATTTCAACATCACAGCTGGTAGTCAAAAAAGACATTAAATGGGCTTGATGCATTTCGACATCACAAATGGTAGTAAAAAAAACATTAATTTCGACATCACAGCTGGTAGTCAAAAAGACATTAAATAGGCTTGATGTTATGGCCTGTTGCATTACTGACCCAGTACAGTAGGAGAATATTTCTCCACAGTGAGAAAATAATTTTCTTCATATTTTCATTACACTAACTACATTTACAAGTAAGAGTATAGTAAAAGCTCATAGAAGTGTTTTAGAAACCCTGAAAGTCATTTTTTGAGAGTAGTGCTTTATATTTATTTGCCAAGTAAGTCCACAAATGCTTTCATAGCAAATCCACAGGAATGAGATGAGATCCTCGATCAGGTTATGTTGTGGTACATATTCTGAGTTCAATTATTGTGTGATTTTGTTAGTAGTTACCAACATCAGCCGACCACTGATTCAGACTGGTAAGTACAGACGAGGACAGCATGCTTCCGCTGTAATCTTCAAACTAGTCCGCCTCTTACTCCACAACTTTAGTGTCACACTGTATAGCTGTATATATATGTACAGGGTCACCCAGAGTACCTCCAGCATCAATCATATGTCAATCGTCTTTTTATTTTCTTTCAGAGATGCCTAGTAAGATACATTTATTGCTCTATATCACTCTTTGATCACTAATTGGGCCACTAGAGGTTTAAATGATGTTTAGCTTCCTGCATGACTAAGTCAAGTTTGTCAGAAATATAGTAACATTGCCAAAGATCTATTTGCAGTGTTAAATTTCAGATCTCTGCATACATGTAGCTTATTAAATGACTTCATAATATCGTAACATCTCTGCTCCTTGGGGCCTTGTCCAAGAGTTTGGATGCATGTAGCTTTCCTTGCTGATACTTGCCCTTGTCCTAATACTATAAAGCCTTGAGTTCTGCCCACTGAATTGAATACATAGTGCATAACTGATATCGGCTATTAATGGGGGAGTTTCTTTCGCTTTACACAATTGTAAGGCATCCTTGTGGTGACTTGTATGTTCAGTAATCTGTCGGACCTTACTATTAGCATGCATTATACATCAGACCGTTACTGTAGTAAATATTTGGACGATTGTTTTTTTAACAGACCCAGTGCTACAGCCCGACCAACACGTTCCATGTTGTCATCAATCAAGACAGATCTGGGTGAAGATGATATAAGCGCCGACGAGACTCCAGAAAACTCGGAGGCTTAGTGTTCTGTGTACTGACTGATGCATCATTAGTCTTCCTTTCTGTATATCAAACCATACCTTTCTCTTCTACCGTGTATATTTGATGGACGTACACCAATATGTAGTAGTGGCTGTATATACTCTGTTATTGTATTTTGTTGCCTAGTTATGTTACATAGTACATGATAAATATGGGAACAGTTTTGTTTTTTTCCTTTCGTTTTTTTTTTTTTAAACATATTTTTAAGAACCATTTTTAATCTGTATCAGAAATTTCATAGGCATGATAAATTTCCAAGAGTTCATCCGTTTTTGTGCAAACTTGATACATTATCACTCTTTTTTTTTTTGTATGTTCAGTGCTATTGTAATGTACTGCTGTGTAATCTCAAATGCTAGGAGCCAGTAAGAGAATGTCAGAGATATTCATTTTTATCGCAACAATGTCAATAGAAATGTGAGGACCAAATGTTATTCATGGATATGGTTATGATTAAGTGTATGTGTCATGAACAAGTTTTTTCATTTTTTTTTTTTTTACGTCATTATTTTCAGTTTTGTTCAAATTAAATTGTCTTTAAGTATGTGCTTGACAAATTCCATTGGCTTCTTGTATAACAATGTGATATTTATGTAAACATGGATCTTTATCGTCCATGTCTTCCTTTTTGCATTTAGTATATTTTTACATAACTGTGATGGGAATTTGCCTTTTAATTAACAAGTAATTTTTCTCTTAATAACATGGAATAAACAAGGACTATGCATATATACATGTACTATTAGTTTTGACAATTAACTGAGTTCTTGGAAAATTTATATTAAAATAACAAAAACTTTGTAAATTTGAACAACTTTCTGGAAAATTGAAATTTAAGATGTCATATGCTTATAGCTAGCTATTAAAATATATTATTAAAGTTATGGTGAAATAAATAAAATATTACCATTTCGTGTGTTTGAATTTATGACTAGAAAATGTTTTAGACTAGACAAAGAATTGTCCATCACTTTATTTTAATTTCTCAATTCTCGCCGTCCAAAGGTTAGGTGTGAGACGTTTGATACTACTACACTACACGGCACTAGGGGTGAAATGATGCAGTGGTGGCACATCTGTAAAGGATGTAAAGAGGTTCATGGCACTGACCATTTATTTTTTTATTTAGTGCCTCCATCAATGATCATTGGCTTGGCCCTTCATTTGAAACAGAACTTTAATCCCCTTTACACGCCCATAGGATGATTTGGTACCGAAGTTTGGCCCAGTGGTTCAGGAGAAATTGAAAATGTGAAAAGTTGCAGACAGCTGGACAGAGGTGATCATTCGGCTCAGTGACACCCCCACCCCACCCCCAATAAAAAGTTTGGAAAATATGACCCAAAAAAAGAAGGGGGGCAACACTCCCTTCAAAAAATAGGATGGTGTCTTAAATCTCAAGAACCAGAGCAGGTGAAATATACATGTAAACTTCCTTGCATAGTGGAGATTCAAGTTTGTTCAAATCATGACCCTGGGGTTAGGGAGGGGAGGGAAAGGGGATCTCAGTTTTACATGCGAATGTAATGGGGGGGGGGGGGGGTCTCAGAACCACTGGGCTGTTTCAACAGAACTTGCAGCATCAAATCTGTGATTGCTCTTATTAATTCATCAAATATCGCTCTCAGTTAAATTGATGTGAGCAATAATTGAGCATAAATTTAGTATGTATTTCAAACAATAACTGAATTCATGATATTTTCAAATATTTAAAGTATATCTCCTAGTTTGATTCTAGAGGCATTACTCCCACAAAAATTAGGCGATCAATATTTCCTGGTAGTATGCACAACAAAATGTAATGTCCTTGCTACATACCAACTTTCCTAAAAATAGGATCAGTAGTTTCAAAGGAGTTGCACTGACAATGTTATTTATGAGGATTTACAGCAAATTTCTAAGTTCAAAGGGGCATAACTCCCACAAAAATTGGGCAATCAAAATTTCCTGGTAATATTATAAATCATATAGGGTACCAATGCACAACTACATATAATATCCTTGCTACATGTCAAGTTTCGTCAAAATTGGATCAGTAGTTTCAAAGGTGTTGCGCTGACAAGATTTCAGGCAAACTAAGTTCGAAGGGGCATAAATCACACAAAAAATAAGGGAATAAAAATTTCCTGGTACTAGCTAATATGATATCAATTTTCTTCAAAATCGGATCGGTAGTTCCAGAGTTGCGCTGACAAGGTTATTTAAGGCAAACTAAGTTTAAAGGGGCATAATTCCCACAAAAACTTGAGGATCTATACATGCACAACTACATATGATGGCCTTGCTACATGTCAAGTTGTGTAAAAATCAGATCAGTAGTTTCAGAGGAGTAGCGCTGACAAACTTTGTGAGACGGACAGATGGAAGGACGGACAGGCCAAAAACAACATGTCTCCCCACTCTCGGGGTGGGGGGAGACATAATTCGAAACGATGTTACTTTGGCGCTCCACAAGGACGCTGTGGCGTACAAGAATTACAAATGAAAGCAAGATAGATGTACGGATGTGATCCTTGTGTTTAATATAATATTATATAAAGCTGAATCATCGCATGGTTTCTGTTGGTGTCAGAATAAATAAATGAGGGGAAAAAAAATAAACATATTCTTGTACAAATTCTTTTTTCTGCTTTGAAAAAAAAAGCAACAACATTTTACAACAAACACACAAAAATAACAAACACTAATCGATGATGTTCACCTATGGTAGGCTGTCGTTCCAAAGAAATCGTTCATCATTTGTTAAAGCATGTAACTGTCGTATAAAAGGTGCATAAAACTGATCCAACAAACGCTTAGTTTCTGACATCATTGTGATTTTTTTCTTCCTTTTTGTTTTGTACATCCTTTTGCCTTCCGATATTTCTTTCAGCTTTTCTTCAGGGAGTTCCTCTGTGGTATTGACTTGATCGCCAAACAATAGCCTGTCTCGTGTTCGAGCAGTTTCTCGTGCTGTCCCTCCCAAAAAGAGACCATATCCTGAGGAAATTGCTGCTTGACAGATTCTTACTAACCAGCCCGTCGGGCAAGGATAACACAACCATCGCAAACAACAAGTAAGTGAGGGCGAATATGGGAGGGGTGAGACTCTCGCATTGACGTACAGAAGCATCTGTAATGACGTGTTCATGTGTACTAAAGCGCCTGATGCCATTCGAAGATCTCAGCTACGATATTCGTGCGTTGGTGCCGCGATCCTCGTCCCATATGCGTGAATGCTCTTCTTTGTTATGAATATAATACTAGTAGACCAATGTAGAAATCATCTGCTTTGTGTGATATGTTATCTGTATAATCAGTTAACAGAAGTTAACACGCACACCATTTTGCTTGTCAGTCATTTGCCTATTCCTTATTTGTGTACATTTGATTAATATCCATTATAAACCTTATTTCTTATACGAGGTCTATCTTTCGAATGAACATGACCTTTCAGAAATGACCTTGATATATCTTAGTTCTAAAGGTCAATAATTGTTGAAACGACGATTCATTTTCATATGCAAGGCATATATTCTGAATGACCTTGACCTTTGGAAAATGACTTTAAGTAACCCTTGACTGAAAGTCATTTGCCTCTTACTTAATATTTGTGGGATATATGATCAGAACTTGTTCAAAAACTGTTAAAATAAGGAACTTTTTCATCATATAAGATATATGTTCAGAGTGACCTTGACCTATCCAAAATGACATTGAGTAACTTTTGCCTGAAAACCATTTGCCTGTTACTTATTTGTGGAATATATGATCAATACTCTTAAAATAACCACCTTTTCTATATCGAAGGTACAGTATATGTTTTTAGTGTCCTTGACCTTTGAAATTACCTTGGTCCATACTATTCCAATCCATGCACTTGTTGAAAAGTTATAGCTCAAACAATGTTAAAACATGTGTGCATTGTGACCTTGGCCTTCGACCAATGACCTTGCCTCAAGGTCACGACACACCCTTTGGTCCAGGTCAACAATTCTGCGAAATGTTATTCAAATCCATGCACTCAGTGAAATATTATGACTCGAACAATGTTAAAACCACTATATGCATATATAGTACCTTGACCAGTGACCTTGGCTGAAGGTCATAACACTTTCTTGGGGTCCAGGGCTGCGTTCAAGATCGTAGCGGCTAGGCTAGAAATCTAGGTAACTTGAACGCATTGTATAGAATTAAGGTGGAATGCTACACCAGAGAAATTTGGTGGGTGAAAAGCAAGAGCGATGTGGGTAAACAAGATTAAAAAAAAAAAAAAAAAAAAAATTAAATTCACTATATTTTCGTCAAAAATTCCAATTTTAGTAAAGCAATTTGAAAAAAAATAAACCCCTGCTGGAATCGAACCGCGATCAACCATTTCGGTAGGCAATGTGCTACCTACTGAGCTACTCAGATAGGTATCAATAGACATATACCCCTGATATTGATATTTTTCATCCATGTTTCAACGGAAGTCAGCCATTTATGACGATGTAGAGATCTATCCATTAATTAACGCTTGTTATCCCTTACGATAGGCTAGGATGCAGTTCAAGATCGTAGCGCTACCAAACGCCTACATAGCTTGCTACGATCTTGAACGCAGCCAGGAGCAACAATTCTGTGAAATACATGTATTGTTAAAATCCATAGAGAGGGTCTGCAGACAAAATATTTCGGACGGACGTCGGACAACGCCATGATATATTAAACTAAAGACGGGCGTATTTAAAAACTGTTGATATAAGGAACATCTACATGATCTGAGTGACCTTGACCTTTCCAAATGACTTTAAAAGAACCGAGTTCACAAGGCCTTGTTTCAAGGTACTGTAACGTGCAGCGGTCACCAATCCAGGTGCTGACCACGCTCGCTATTACTTATCTTGCATGATCAAGACAGGAACTCTACCATATCGCCAGAAAAGCTAGCTCACTAGAGAGGCAGTATAAGTTCCCTATATACTGTCCGCTTCTCTTCCTCCCGCTCGGGGAAGCTTCACCCCGATCCTCTCTGAATGCTTGGTACCTGTTCAGCAACACCCGCCGGTTCCCGGCGACATCCACCGTCGTCCCTACGAAACCACGTCCGTACATGGACACTAGGTCCCAGAGCTCCGAATAGACTCTACCTGACACAGGTCTCCCGCCAAACACCAGATCATTGCGCCACCAATTTGTAACGTGTAGCGGTCACTCATCCAGGTGTTACACGCTCGCCGTTGCTTAACTTGCGTGATCAAACAGAAACTCCTACCACGTCGCCAGAAATGCTAGCTCACTAGTATATCCCTTTATACTGTCCGCTACAGTACATTTGTTATAAATTGTATCAATTTCTGATAAACTTAAAGGTTTAGAAGATATCAGCTTTGACGGACGGACAGACACGACGGCGACTATACCCTCAAAAATATTTCGTGGAGCATAAAAATCCCAAATTGCCCATACACTGGATTATTCCCATGGTGGTACAAATGTATTACTTTGTTTAACTTCTAAAAAGCTCAAATTTGCTTACCGACTCCGAGAAACAAAAATATTCTTTTTAATGTCCCTTTTATGTCTCTGGAATAATCTTCTGTCTTAAGAAGCAGAAAGTTAGTCATGTCGTACACCTTTATCCATTCTTCAAGGAACACGGAATACACACCAACGTGGAGACGGACCTTCAATTCAAAATACCAAAAGAAGGCGAGAGATAACTATACGGAGTGCAAAATTAACATAAACTTAAATATTAACTATTTGAAGACATCAGTTCAATCATTGCGCACAATAATTCGATTGATGAGAAGCTGAGCAATAGATGGTTTGATGAGGGCATTTATGCGTTAAGGTCTGTGGTAATTCACCTACAACTGGTGACGTCTCATATGAGTTAAAAAATTCTCGACGGGACGTAAAACAAACCAATAATCAACCAATCATTATCCACAACTGAATTAATTATCTTTTCATTGAATTGTTCCCCATCTTTAAAAGAAATAATGCGCCCATTAATTCATTATACATTGACGTGGTAAATAATTTATATCTTCTGTTAAATTAAAAAGATAATTAAATCATTTATACTGAGCTCGAAATTAAATTTTCCGATCATCAATTTAATTAATGTGCGCTTCCAATGAATTATAATTTATTGCTCTCATCAATTGAATTAATGTGCGCATCAGATCAATTATTGATCTCGTCAACTGCATTAAATTTTGTTATTAAAATCCGATTCAAAGTTATATGGACGAAATGGGAGGAACGCCATGTTCCCAGAATTCAACCGTTATGCAGGCGTCACCCTGTCCCGAAATGGACACAAGATGGATACACGATAGAAATGTTTAAATCCGGGTCGTAGGACACCCAATTGATTTTCTCAGGCTCCGGCAGCAACTTCGTGAGCGGTAGCAAAATCGTTGGCATGTCAAAAAATTCCCATGAGCTTAAAAAGGCTTATTTTCGTGCTGGTGTGTCCATTTTGACCTTCGTAAGTCAATCGTGAGGGTATGTTGTATATCCATGTCATCTTCGTTCCACATGTGTCATGGTATTAAACGTAGACGTTTAAAAGCTAGCCTCATAATATCATTCTCAGTCAGTTCTGAGCAGCTGCAAAAACTGAGGTCCCGTATCACAGCAGGGGTAGCATGAAAAAGATCCCTCCCTGCTCAAAGGCCATGAGCGCCGAACACAGGCCTAAATTTGCAGCCCTTCACCGACAATTGGTGACATCTCCATATATGAGTGAAATGTTTTCCAGAAGGACGTAAAACAATGAATAATCAATCAATCCTGAGCAGCTTTACATAGCAGGGACGTGTATAAACACAGTTCAGTTCCTGTATAATGGCTTAGTTTGATGGTGAAATAACTTGGGAGAAAAGAAGGCAGCAGCACTGCTTCTATAGATCTACTCGGAGAGCATGATGAGCAACTCTTACTAGTCCAGCATCTTATCTTCCAGGTAAACATTGGACAATGACTCAGAGTGAGACAGCCGCTCAATCCAGTTATTTCCAAGCACTCGACAATGCACTTTATATTTTCTAAAACAAGGACAAGCCAAAACGAAGGAGGAAACCGAGGTATATATGGGTATAGAAAAGGCTGTCTGATGAAAGAAGGCAACGTTATAGCCACTATAGTACTCAATAGTATTAAACTAAATAAGCTGAAGACGGAGGATGAGAAGGCATATTACAACTATATTAGACTTCCAAGAGGTATATGAAAAGGAAAGATAACGAACAGTGATCAATCTCGTAAGTTCCAAATAGAATACGAAACAAGATTTGGGCAAAGACGGACCCCTGGGTACACCAGAGGTGGGATCAGGTGCCTAGGAGGAGTAAGCATCCCCTGTCGACCGGTCACACCCACCATGAGCCCATACAATGAGGTTCTGCAAAGGGTAAAAGGTAATATAGAGAAGGACTTACGGTACAGAAAGCCTATCTCTCTTGTTCTCTAGTTTTCCATCATTCTATGACACCTGGCCTGCGTTGACAATTATCTAACCTTCAGAGTTCCTTTAAACACACTATCTTCCTTGTTATTAACGAAGTCTGCACTGCCACCAAAGTCTAGTTTGCTGCAGAGGTGATCCAGTGTTCTACTACAACTGAAGAGGCTGAAGACCGCCATTGCTGATCAGTTACAAGGACGACGGTGGTGCTCTGGGTGGCAAAGCATGTAGCGATGATCTGTCTTTGAAATATTAGCTTCGTGAACAGAAACCACAAGGACTTCTTCTCTGCTCTGGTTGATCTTGCATCAACCAGAGCCATGGGGACAATGGAGGTATCTCTGGATTGATGTCGGCTCAGATGACTCCTGTAAAGACGAGTATCTACAATGGTTCTTTACTTAAGGAAGGCGTAGTGAGTGCGAAAAACGTATTCATTCTCCCTGAAGACAAGGCTCAACCTGGCGATGACGTTCCAACATAGTAGGGGCAATGCTTTGAAGATCAACATGAACCTGATGAAACACTTCTCCATTAGATAATGGAACACCATGATTGAAAGGGTATTTAACTAAAAACTCTCCAGGGCAAGGCATGTAGTGGAGAGGGCCGTACTTTGGTACTCTGGCACATGAGCTCCAGGTTTTAATGAGAATCACGAACCAGAGGCCAGAAACATGCAGAAAAGTCAATCCTTCACAATATCAACAGATTGAGATATCCAGCCACCCACAACAACCTGGTGGATTTAGAGGAACAGAACCAGGATGTTAGAGGAATAGAACCAGGATGCCATCCTAGANGAACAGAACCAGGATGTTAGAGGAATAGAACTAGGATGTCATCCTGGGGTATGGAAAAATGACAAAGTACATCTAAATATTTACCGTAAGTGGGCAAGAAACAGTGAAACCTAGGAAAAAGGCAAATTAGAAAATACCTAGGTCACTACTTAGCTCGAAATCTTGTTTGGTGTAGTGACAGGATAAGAGGATCCAGTAATTTTAAAATTCCACAAAGCGGTGATAGTAAAATCAGTACCGAGAAACTAACATTGTGATCATGAACTTATCACATATTGCATTGTAACTTAAAGCAAGATGTGTATGGAGTAATAAATATTTGTTTTTGAATTTGGGATCGAAAGCTCTTGTTATTGTTTCCAAAAACTCTTGTTATTGTTTTNTGGAGTAATAAATATTTGTTTTTGAATTTGGATCGAAAACTCTTGTTATTGTTTCCTTAAACTCTTGTTATTGTTTCCAATTACATGATTGATAAAATGAAGACCCAACATGTTTCCAAAATGTAAACTCCCATTCTANTTACATGATTGATAAAATGAAGACCCAACATTTAGAAATATAAAGTTTCCAAAATGTAAACTCCCATTCTTCTATAACATAGAAATTAGAATACTAGTAACTTGAAAAGTAAGCATGTCTTGGTTGTTTGATGAAATTTTGAAAGGAAACCGCCTAAGAATCATTACATCATCGAGAGAGCACGTGACGCCTTCGTTACCTAGTTCGAACGCATCGTGCTTTCAGTACGACGTCGTGTTGCCTTCGTATGGCCTGCGTGCAAAATTTTTCACATTTTTCTTTTGCCCTTGTGTGGGGATCGGGTGCCAACGTGTGACTTTCTTCAGGTGTCGTATCTGCTTCGGGTCTTAGTTGGTTGTTCACCAAAATCGGAGCCATCTTCGCGGAAAATTCAAAATTTTACATCCGTATTGCAATCTGGTGTCAATTTCGGGACAGTGTGACGCCCGCACTACGCGATCGGGGCGATCCACCATTGATGACGTACCGGAAGTTTGACATGGAGTTCCCGACTAAACAAACACGCTCGCAGTGTGTGGTTCTTGCGACAGTTGTTAAACATCGTGATGGCACGCAAGACTCTCCCATGAAAAGCTTTAGGCGTTGGATCTCCAAGTTTTAGAAAAATGTAGTCAGAGAATAACCTGAAAGTCGAGTAGTCTGAAACCAACATAAGGCGATATAAAATTGAATGACACTCAGAACGACATCAAAGGCAGACAGAATACTGAATATTAGAAGAATGTAACAGGATGCATACGTACCTTTCCGATGGTTGTCTGAATATCAAGATAAACTTTAGATAGGGATTGAAATATTTCATCAGGTGAGGAGTTAATATTTTCGGATCCTGGAGACCAACATTTTGGGGGATCTGTGGCCAACCCGAAAAGTCCCAAAAGTCCATGGGTGTCCCATCACCTGTAGATGTACAGATGGTATATGTAATCAGTGCTGATTCACACACACAAGAGAAATTTAGTACTTTTGTGTAAACTATTCATGCATAANCACAAGAGAAATTTAGTACTTTTGTGTAAACGAGTAGACGAGGTGTAAACTGCACTATTCATGCATAGAATTTATTTAATGTTGAAAACTTTAATCAAAGAATGAAAAAATCAGTTTTATCAAATCGTAAATTTTGTATACCAGAGTGAAATTTGCTGTTAATGAATTTTCAAAAAAGAAATTCATTTCNCGTAAATTTTGTATACCAGAGTGAAATTTGCAGTTAATGAATTTTCAAAAGTGAAATTCATTTCTCATATTTGTGTATATTTGTGTGACCGGTCAGCAGAGGATGCTTACTCCTCCATGGCACCTGATCCTACCTTCGCTTTTGTCGGAGGTCCGTGTTGCCCTACACTCGATTTTGTATATGTTTTTTGGATTATGATTACGTTTGACACAATGTTAACTTCGCCTTTTTGTATTTACATTCTACCTTCATTTCTGTCAGAATTTTCAGCCGTTTAAAATGGACGTACTACTAGTATATTCATCAAGTAGTTCTGTATTTCTACGCGCATATTTGTTTACAACTACAACGAGTTCATGAAGCCATTGCAATTTGTAGATATTAGAGGAAATGTAAATATCTAAAATTATACAATAATAAATTTATGTATGACGGTGTGTAAAACTCTTGACTTTAATTACTTAGATTGAAAATAATACACATTTGGTGCATATCTCCTAGTACGTAAAATGCAATGTCTAAAATGTTTGGAGAAAGAAACAGTTTTATTCACAGATGGTTTTTTCTCCGACATGTAAAATAACCTGTTATGCTGTCGTAGTGACGTGGGGAGTGTTCCAGCTTGTTGGAGAGGTCATCAAAATATTGCAAGTAACGAAGAAAGGTTTCCGTTTGGTGTGTGTTAACTTTAAGTTTGTGCCCTTTGAAAAATTAAAAGAAAATTAAATGTATAACTACCATCAATGCTTTCTAATTAATAAAAATCATACATGTACATGAATATCATACAAAGCCTTGCTTACCATACCGTCTCCATGACCACCACATGGTTTCTTTGTTCAGTATCCCACTGTTGGGGAGAATATGTGGGTGGCGGACTATACGATTGTACAAATCCGTCGACCCACACTTGTCTACCCCCAACACGTGAAAATACGGAAGGCAGCGGAGTTTCCTAATGGTGTCGTTCCCAGTTTGATGGCAAGCGTCGTAGAAACAAGGATTCTTGAAATTTTGTTCGAAGTTCGGTGGTGTCTGGAATAAAGTTTTCACACTAGTATACTCGTTCTCGGATAAATCTGTGGAGTCCCCTGTGACGAATCGGCGCTCACCAATCCAGACGAACTCTCGTCTCACAGGTGAAGAAATACATGTAAATCTTTGATGAAGAAATTTCTCAGGGACAAATAAATTTCCAAGGAAACAAACAAATCTAGCGGTGGCCTTTAATTCGACAATCGATATATTGTCGACGATTATCTCTTAATAATAATGATTTTCATTCATATCTCGATTAATATATCCCAACGAACTAGAAATAAAGGACACCACAGTCTTCAAGTTGCTTCGTACTTGGATATTTTATTGAACATAGACATAAACTAACACTCAACTTATGACAAACAAGAATATTTCAGCTCCTCCATCGTCAATTCCCATCTTATGACTTATGTAGCAATATTCCATCATCCCTGACTATGGTGTGTATGTCTTCTCAACTTATTCGATATGCAAGAACTTGTTCTGCGTATGATCAGTTTTGAATCGAGGCAGGCTACTTACAAACAGTTGTTGTTGCAGGGTTTCAACAATCACGTTTAAGGCAGCATTTTGCAAATTCTATGGTCGTTACAAACGATTTAGTCTGCCAGTAGTATGGCCTGCCATGGGTGAAATCTTGTCTTGAGTGTGTCACAGCAATTGTTAAGCCGTTTTCATACACTGATTTTACAACAGATTACTTGCTTACCTGATCAAGGCTCACGGCGGTGTGACCGGTCAACAGGGATGCTTACTTCCCTAGGCACCTGATCCACCTCTGTGTGTCCAGGGTCCGTGTTTGCCCAACTCTGTTTTTGTATCTATATTGGGATCTACGAGAGATTGATCACTGTTCGATATATTTGCCTTAACATGGGAATTAATAAAATCTTATCGAATTTTCACAGGCACTTGTTTCTGAAATAAGGTATAAGGTCTGTATACTACTACCAATGCTATCAGTATACAGACATCATACCTTATTTATAGAAACAATTTCCTGTGAAAATTTTATATACACTCAAACCTCG
>CAJDSM010029914.1:13977-29414 GCA_903981925.1 Ostrea lurida
GGATATAACAAATGGACATAATTATGAACATTATGATTGTTAATTGATTGATAAAACATCATCTATCTGAGACATTTGGTGGACATGGGATGTTCACTCCTCATATATACACCTGATCCCACCTCTGATGTATCCAGGGATCCGTGTTTGCCTATTTCATCTCCATGGGATTAATGAGATTGATCACTGTTCTTTTCACTTGATACAAATGTTATTTACGGTCAAGTGGTGGCTCTAGATGGAATGCCACTAGTTTGTAACTAAAAGTTAGTACTGTTTGTCCTCATCTTTGTAATTGAAAGAGCTCACATTTGATTCCTTGTTATAACTCGCCTTTGATACAAGTCTGATATAATCAATATCTCTTGAACTACTAAGCTGGTTTTTATATTTTGTACGTAGATTTCCATGGAAAGATGTTTAATTTGATACCATGATTGATGACTTTGCTCTAGTCCTAGAACCTAGCACAAGGACAAATTTCTTCACAAAAGACTTTTCATTTTAAGGAACTAGAATCAAGGTACCTTTAAACTTTGAATTTTTCACAGTGGTATAAGTGACTTTTACACTTTGATTTCTATTAATGTAAACAATAATTTACCTTCGAATGCAAGATATGACAAAATCAAGATAACGAACAGTGACCAATCTCATATTCCCCATACATAAAATTTATATTAAGTGTTGGGTAAACACGAACCAGTTGGGATAAGGCACCTTGAAGTATGCATCCCCTGTTGACCGTTCACACCAACCGTGAGCCTTTTTCCTTGATCAGATAAACGGAATAACCCAAAGTAAAAATCAGAGTATAAAGAACGGCTTAACAATTGGCATGAAACACATCAGAGAGCATTTGACCCAATGACAGTTTATATTAGTAAACTAGATCGTTATTACGGCCATAAAACTTGCGAAATGGTGACTTTAAACGTAACTGTTGAAACCTCTGCAACAACACCTTGTTTGTAAGTAGCCTACCTCGGTTTAAAAACTGATTATACGCAGAAAAAGTTATTACGTATTGAATCAACTGAGAGGTGCAATTACCATATGCAGGGGATGATGGCATGTTGCTACTTGCTGAATAAATGCATGTATGGGAAGTTGACGATGGAGAAATAGAAATCGTCCCTATTGTCATAAAAATGAGTTGTTAGTTTGCTGTAAATGCCTGTGTTCATAAATTATCAAAGTACGAAGACAAGATGTGGTGTCTTTATTTCGAAGTCACTGGGATATTTCGAATCGACATATGAATGAAAAAGATAATTATTAATAAATAAAATCTAAATGTCGAATTAAAGGCCACCGCTGTCTTCTCCATTAGAGGCTTTTCAATAAATCTTGCCTCGTAAGAATATACAAATAGGTCAGCTATCAAAGGAGCACAATGTGTGCCAATAGATTTCCGAACATCTGATCACCAAAGACTACTAAGATATTGTCAATGAGTCATTTCAGCACCCTTTCGATATAAACTTCAGAATACCTTTGAGTTGAGTTAGAGCGGTGTTTAACAAAATAATATTTTGAAGGGTTGATGTTTCATTTATCCACGTTTTTGAAGAAGCAGTTATCTATAATTTCAGAAAGGTTAATCTTTAATTTATCGTGACGAATAGACTTGTAAAGTGTTTTAAGTCATACGTTTTGATTTTGTCGATTTGAGAAAAGTTTTGTGATTTCAAATCTATTACAAGTTGTTTAATTTTTTTTAGAATCCACATTTGACTTTCAGCACTTCTGGCACAATCTCCTTCACAGCTGTCAATATTTTCGCGTCAGAGGAATGCAGAGAGGGCCTTAATAGAACGTTTACTGGATCCAGCGATGTATCTTTGCAAGGGTTTCTGTGAAGGTTTAAAATCCAGTATAGGTACGGTAACTCATATTAGTACCCCTTAGGCATAGCTCTGATCCTTCGATGTATTTGGCTCCAGTCTTTGGCACTCCATTTTTCAGCTTTTAAAATTTTAATTACATGTTTCGGATTTCCAACATTTAGGTATGAGCATCACTGTCAAAGAGCCATGATTTGTCGAATGCGCATCTGGTGCATACAAATTGGTACCGCACATTAACATTCATCCGTCAAACCGTCTAGGATATCAACCGTGTTTAAAACCATGACTTTGAAGAATTTCATCTTCTGAAATAGCAGTTTGGGTATAAGTACGATTACCAAATACGTTAATGTCAGGGTCATTTAGAATACAGTTGTAATGAGACCAACAAAAACTATGTTGTTTTATCAGCTGAAATTAAAACATATTCCTCATGTAATCTATCTAATTCTTTTATCACTTCAGGGTCACGAAACACAGAATAATAGATGATGCGCATGTTTGCTTTGTGTGTTTGAAATGGGCTTTCGGTATTTTTCATACCTTTTGGTCTAAATCCTCAAATAAGACCACGTTTTAATAAGAAAATATCAGCTGGTAACAAATGAAAGATTGTTTCGAGTAAAAACGATGAACTGGTCACAGATACAAAACAAGTATCTGATATTTACAATAACTGCTGTACAAATGTAGCTGATTTTTATTTTCAGCCAGACGAATATCACGCGTTGCGAAAATTAAAAAAAAACCCATAAAAAGCAAAGCAAATAAATAAATAAATAAATAAACAAAACCACCAACACCCAACAAAAACACGAAGAAAGGAACTGTTTGAATTTAAGAATGTTGAAAGCAAAAAATGGTTACAAAATCATAAGAAATCTAAGCATTATGAAAGCTACTAGTATGGACAACCTGTCTGCAAAAGTATTAAAAGCAGGTCGCAAATCAGCTGTTCCTCCTCTCGTGTGAATACGACACTACAGGTGTTTTCCTGACCGATTCAAGAAGGCCCAGGTGACACCTCTTTTTAAAAGAGATGATCCTCTTGACAATAAAAATTACAGGCCTGTCAGTGTTTTGACAAATGTGTCAAATTATTTGAGAGAGCAATTTGTGAACAATGATGTACATATTTTGGCAGTATTTTAATGACTTTCTATGTGTAAAAGGTCATGGATGCCAAAATATTTTACTAAGAATCTTCTCTACACATAAAAATACCCAGCCTTTGATTGCTTGCCATTTAACATTCTTCTATTAAAAAAAATGTAGGCATATGGATAATCCAAAATTTTTAACTTTATTATAAACAAAAAGAACTTAATATATAGGTATGTTTTCAGCACAAAATTTTACGGACACAAGCACTTAGAATCATTTCAAATCCTTACTATTGTATCAGAAAGGCTGGAAATACTTCCTCTCATACTGCTGCAGCAAAAACTGACAACTTTGCATTAATGCCTTCATTGTACTTGTATATGATGTCAGCTATCGACGTTTTGAGTGCTGTAATATGTGCATATCTGTTTTAATTTGCGTTTTGTATAAAGATGCATGCTTTAATTCCATGTATTTAGTTTAGTTTAATTAAGCCCATTACATGCGATCCCTGCATTAGTGTAGTTTAACCAAGCCATTCTGTGATGCATGGTCTCCGTTAATCTCTTTTCCATTAATGTGCACATTTTTTTTTGCTTTAAGTTTTATATTTCTTTATAGTAATTTGCAGTATTTATTCTTGATAATTAGGTTTTTCTTGTCAAATTTATTTCTACCAAGAATCTTTCAATACATGTTACAACATTACACGCTAATTATGTAAATAAAAAATTTCAACATGGTATAGACAGGGAGTAATTAGGACACGCAATATATATTTTTAAATAATATGTGCAAGACATACATGTACATGTAATATCTCTTGCATACGACATATTATTTAGTGCGCATGACTTATCTCGAGCACATGACATATCTCGAGCGCACGTGTAGTGTAGTGTCTCGTGCGCACGACCTAGTACCTCGTACGCATGATAAGATATCTCGTGCGCACTATTTATTACATGTATCTCGTGCACAAATCATAACCAAAAAAATCTTGTCCGCACGACATAACATCTTGTGCGCAAGACTTGCCATCTCGTGCACATCACATAATATTTTGCAGAAGACTAAATTCAGAGACTGAATGTTGTATTTAATAGCTTTAATTATCAACACAACATATGAACATGAAGCTCCGGTGACCAAGCATTTCTAGTGACCAAACGATGATACAATATACAAGTATACCTTTCCTATTGTCTTACAAACTATATATAGTATTTAAATAAGTTAATTAACTTAATTTTTCGTCTTCTTTTACAGTCCAGCTGGATATGTCATTACTGGTGATGTAACATGTAATATAGTTGAAAATGAGGACCTAAGATCCTTATTTAAAAAGTCTAAAGTCAGAAAACTTCGGTTTATTCAATTAGCGAGACAATTATATCAATTATGAATTCTGTAGAAGATTGTGCCAGACGATGGGCCAAATGTGGGGAAAAAAACTTGATACCTTGTCAGAATGGATGATTATTTAATTTCTGTATTAGATATATTCATTTTTCAGCTCTTCATATTTGTAATTTCATATTTCATATTTCCATCCTTTCAATAAGAGCATCACTGAAGAGACATAATTTGTCTAAATGCGCACCTGGTGCATCAAAATTGGTACCGTATAAGATTAACATTATGACCCCTGGGTCGAGGCCTCTGCTGATGGACTGTTAGTCCCCGATGGTCTTTAGTACTCTCTACAGCCCAGTGGTTATGTATGTGTTATTAGTGCAAAAACGGATGTGTATTTAATTGCAGTGGTAAAATTAAAAATTTATTTCAATATTAAGGATTATCTCCCACAGCCATAGCTCTGATCCTTGAATGTGTTTGGCTCCAGTTCTAGTCTCTGTCATTCCATTTTTCAGTTCTTCAATTTTTTTAATTACATGTTTCGAATTTCTTACATTTAGATATAAACATCACTGAAGAGACATAATTTGTCGAAATGCGCATCTGGTGCATCAAAATTGGTACCGTATTAGATGAACAGTGAAACAAAAATACGTGCCATTTATCCTTCTGTATTTCGTAAACCAGAAGTGATCCACAAATTAGATAGGTTACATGACAAATATGTGTTGGTTCCAGCTGATAAAGCTTGTAACAATATTGTCTTCGTACGTAACATGGTATTAATCATGCATACACTCAAACTGATCTTTCAAAAAATGAAATACTTCAAAATCATGTTTCATAACACATTTAATATCCCAGTCTATATGAATTACTGTACCTATACTGGATTCCAAAACTTCACAAAAATCATTACAAACTAAATATAAGATCCATTGCTGGATCTAGTAAATATTCCACCAATCCCCTGGTTAATACTGACAGCTGTAAAGGAGCAATTTTAGGTGTATTGTGAAACATGAGTCAGAAGTGGTGTAAATCAATGTGGATCCTGAAAATCTCTAAAACACTTCTAGTTTTGAAACCACAGAACCTTTCTCATATTAACAACATCAAAACGTAATTACGTATTCATGAATTGTACGACCATTCCTATAGATAGATTAAAGACTAAACATTTTAACATTTTAGACAATTGATTCTTCAACAATAACGGGAAAAGAAATATATTCATATCTATAGTGATCACTCATTCTAAAAATTAATTTGTGAATTTAATAATTAATTCTACGCACAAGTACTCTGGAGTTGATATCAAAGCAATGCTGGAGTTCCTCATTGAAAATATCTTTGTAGTTTTGGGTAATCATGTGTTGGAATTCCCATGGGCACGAACTGTGCTCCTTTGTTAGCTGACCTTTTTTTATACTCTTCCGAGGCAGGATTTATTCAAAAGCTTCTACATATTAACAAATATCTAGCGGTGACCTTTAATTCGACATTTTTGAAGACATTTACCTGGTAATAATTTTCATTTATATGTCGATTTGATATATCACAACGAACTAGAACCATATCTGCTTCGTACTTGGATATTTTATTGAACATATACATTAACGGCAAACTAACAACTCAACTTTATGATATACGGAACGATTTTAGGTTTTCCGTCGTCAACTTCCGATATTTATTAGAAACTTCATTTGTAGCATAAATACACTGAATTGTGTGATGTACTGCACTTGATAAGCACAAGTAACAATCATTCGGAATCTGAGGCCTGCATGAAATTACTTCGATTTTGAATTGAACAGCTTTATATAAGTTTAAGCTCAGGATTTAACCAGCATCGGACACTGAATTCGTATTGTTATATATTTTTCTTTCAATCATTGTAAATAAACACGTATCGACACTACGCCACGAGTTACATCCCTTTGCGGAGTCAGGCAATCGGTGAAAAGCCAAATTTTCCTTCTTTACATAACCAAACACAAGAGATTACTACTCTTGAATTCTAGCTAATTATTCAGTTTGCATACTGCTGTCAGATTTACAAGTCCCAAAAGAACAATGTTTCACCATACTTTGTTTAAACAAATCGAAACTTACCGCGCAATTCACTTTTACACAACACAACGATGGCGGAAGAATGAATTTTTGTCCGATTTTAAAAATGATGGGCGGAGCTNACGATGGCGGAAGAATGAATTGTTGTCCGATTTTAAAAATGATGGGCGGAGCTTATATTTTAGCGCATCTCATTGGTTAAAACTTAAGGTCACGAACTCGCTGTGGATCGGTGTATTCATGGGTTGCTCCAACACTGGGACATTATTTTAGTTGACTACAACAATGATGATGGAAATATAACAAACGTCGAAGGTACAGATCAGAAAATTACAAAGGCAAGCGTAGGTAAATACAAGGTTTTAACCGGAATATGGCGGACAAAGGACGTAACTGATACTTGTATTGGCAAACTAGATCGTTATAATGACCACATAATTTGAGAAATGCTGACATTAAACAAGACTGTTCAAAACCCCTTGAACATCAACTTTTTGTCAGTATTTAAAATCGGATTATACGCAGAGCAAACGATAACTCTTGCGTACCGAATTAGTTGACAGACATAAACACGGCCATTACAGGAGATAACGGAATATTGCTACATTAATGGGAAGTTGACAATCGAGAAGCTGAAATCAACCATATACAATGATATTGATCGCATCTATGTTGAGTATTTTCTCCATCTTTCCCATCAATGTACAAAGTACAGTTCATATTCCTGCTTATGCTTTCTCCTCTATAAATGCACTGCATTATGGGGAGGGGGTGTAATTTGGAGCACTTTCAATTCGGAAAGCTGTAGAGCCAATTAATTTTAACAAAAACATATATTTTCTAAATTATCTTCCTACCTAAAGCAATACACCAGCGAATCTAATGTAATTCAATGTGTAGTATTGTCATTCACTGTGTAGTAACCGTAAGTCAAGATCATTTATCTCAAGTCAAGGTCAACATCTTTTTTAAATTTTTGTCCATGCCACAATTCTATGATGGACATTTGCCGCTCATGATTGTGGCAAAACGGTATGCAACATCCTTACCAAGGTCACTAGACTAGTGGTGAATAGGCATTAGGATTGTTACCTAAAAATGAAAATTAACAATGGTGAAGGTTTCGAGGCAAGAAAATGGGCCCCATAGACAAATTAAAGGTTCGGACTAGATTTGACTAAAGGTAACTCACGGCGGGTGTGACCGGTCAGCAGATAAATAATATATAAATTGGCGAAGTTTACATCGTGTTAAACGGAAACATAGAAACATAATTAAAAAAAAAGAAAAAACATCTACTAAGTCGAGAGTAGGGCAACACGGACCTCCAACAAAAGCGAAGGCAGGATCAGGTGTCATGAAGGAGTAAGCATCCTCTGCTGACCTGTCACACCCACAGTGCATGCGCCCTTAGTCGAAATAAAGTAAATGGGGTTCGGACTTAAAAATCAGCGTATTTTTGTACTGAACGCGAGTTAAAGTCGCCGTGATATTTTTTTAAAATTCTTGTTAAGTTCGTAGCTTGGATCACTCATTACAGATTGTATATCATTCCTGACTCCGGGAGAAGGTGTATTGACCATGAAATTCATTGTTGCTCTCCCCTTCTCCAAATGTTTAATTTTGGTTACAACTGGCGGAGAAGAATTTGAAGAGGAAATAAAAAAATGTTATATTGTAAACGCAATACGAAACAAGTTGCAACATGCCACCTGCCTACACCCAGGTGACCTACAGATCGTTCTAGTTCTTGGATGTTTGGACATTGTTTAGATATGATATTTATTAATTATAAGCTACATCTTTGGAGTAGGGCCAGTTCATGGTTGTTTTTGTGTTCATGAACTAAAAACATTTTTCCATGTGTACCTGATACAGACATATAGCAGAAGGTTGGAATTAAGCCAGTGTGACGTAAGCCAAACCTGAAGTACAGTTTAATCCTCGCCATATCGCTTTCACGGTATCTTTTTTAGAGATACCTTATCATCACATTTTACCAAATTTATTAAATGAAATGAGTTTGGTACTAAACTCAACACGAACGATTTGGTACTTTTTGGTTGGTTGTTTAATATTAAACGTTCATCTGAAGAATTTTCACTCAAAGAGACCAAAGCCGAAGAAGGGATGCAAAAGTTAGGCCTTTGCTCGGCGCTTACGGTCTTTGAATAGGAAAGGATCTTTATCGCTTCACATCTTCTGTGACACATTCTCTTGCACAGAGTTGTCGGTCCTTTCTCTCCCTTACATCTCTTGTCAAAAACGTTCAAAGAATAGAAAAACACTGCTTGTGAGTGTTGATTTGAATCTGCAGGGATAGCCGAACAGTCCACAAACCTGTCAATGCTCACAGGTCCGATCACTAAGACTGGCAGAATCCAAATAAAAATAATCATAAACTACGAACTACGATTAGATCGAAATAAACGAGATAACCATAAAAATGGGGTTTATATTTTCTTGTTTTTCATTTGGTTACTAATTCAGAAACATTTTGTACCGGAGATCAGAGGAAACTTGTCTGCCTATAAGTGCATACAACGAATTTTACGTGCAGGAAAGCAAGCTTGTGTTCTATAATTTCCTATAAAAAGTCATAAGAATAAATGCATGTGGAACACTGATCAGGTTCTAAAGCTTTCAATGAAGAGTATTTAATTTCAAACAGTCATCCTTTTATTAAGTTTATGTACTCTTGCATTGCTATGAGATATGAAGGCAAAGATAACGAACAGTGATCAATCTCGTAAGTCCCAAATAGAATACAAAACAAGAGTTGGGCAAACACAGACCCCTGGACATATCAGAGGTGGGATCAGGTGCCTAGGAGGAGTAAGCATCCCCTGTAGATCGTGTAAACGGAACAATCCGTAGTCAATTTAGTGTGTGAAAAATGGCTTAACAACGGCTACGAAACACATCAGACAGCATTTGACTTAATGGTAGTTCATACTGGTAAACTAAATTGTTATAACGACCATAGAATTTAAGAAATGCTGTCTTTAAACGTGACTGTTGAAACCCCTGCAACAACAACTTGTCTGTAAATGTAAATTTAATTTCCAAAAAGTCCCAAGGACAAAAGCACAAATCAGACACGTGTATGGTCAGAGGTCGAATGAGCTTCTTCCAAATCATGTCGAATATAATGAAAGGAAACGCTAAATTAAGCAAAAACAACATATCAATCATTTGCAGATTTGTTATTGGAAAATGTGGACAAATGGATGAGGAAAACATCCTATGGCCTACAAACAATGCAATGTTTTGAATCCACTAGCAAAATTTTATTAATAACCAGCCATGAAAACAACATTCAATTATTACAAACAGTAACCTATGCCAATTATCTGTCACTGACAAAAATATTATGATGAAGATGGTCCTTGGGCTACATCACTCGTCCGTAAAACCATAACAAATGATGACTTTGGTCCTTTAGTATTAATGTAAAAAAAACCAAACAAACAAAAAAAAACCCCGAACTTTTCAAGGCTTTATAAAAATATTTATTTTTCACAGATACACTGCAAAAGGGATAAGGGGCAGATACTTGATACGTCATCCCGAAATGGGAACGCGGTTAACTTGAAATAACTGCAAAACAGTGATTTGGACTTTTTCCTAGGAACGCTGTAAACATTACAATGAATCCGCGATGCCTCTAATGAATTCTCATTTCAAATAATTCCCTATTGTGGCCCCAACCTACCTCCTGGGGTCATGATTTGAAGACAAATTAATCTACGTACACTGTCTACGCTTACATACTACTAATCATGACATTGTTGTTCTTTAGAGAATTATTTTAAAAGAAAAACCATCACCTTTATATTCATAATTACGTAAAATGTTGATCCCCTGTTGTGGGGCCATGATGATTAATTTAGGATCCACTATGTCAGAAAGATTTCACACATGTTTCATATACAAGTACTCCTACCCATCGGTTCATGAGACGATCTTTAAATGACCTCACCCTATTTTAACTTTCCCTTAAAAGAGTATATGACCCTTCATTTGAAGAATTTTGAACCCCTTTTCAACCAAGGATGTTCTATACCAAGTTTCGTTGAAAATTGAAGTTCAGTTGAAAAAGACCCAGTGGTTCTAGAAAATAAGTTGAAAATGTGTGAACGGAAGGACATATTTAGTCAGTATCGCGGGATCAGAAGAGTCATATAGCAAAGGGGAAGATAACGGACAGTGATCAATCTTATAAGTCCTAAATGCGTAACATTCTGCTTTATTCACACACTATGTCCCTGAAAAACGTCTGTTCCCATACTCCTCCTTTGACAACAACTTTTTCGTCGCCGATTCAAAATCTCCTAATTTTGGGAGGACAATGGCCACATAACCTTCAGTTTGCGGCTGAAAAGAAATGAAAAAATGTATTTAGTCAGTGAATTGAATGATATATATGTGAACAGATCAAATTCACATTCATGACGCCATACTAGAGTTGAAATACATATGTACAGTAAAACTTTCGTTCACATGATTGTTTGTACATACACTTATGTGCCAAATTAAAGGTCACACAACAATTTTTCACTGTTTTTCATTGAAAACTATAGGGGTTTTTTCCCACATGAGTCTTCCAAAGTCATTTTGTTCTGGTATGAATGAAAATTTACCGCTAAATAAAGAACTGAATGGGATTCGTTACATGTACAATAATTGGAAACACGTTTTCCCCATTCAAACTTTGTAGAAATATACTATCTGAAACACAAAGTAAGTTTTTAAAAACTATTTTATTATTGTGTATAATGGAATAACTTGCAAATCTTGTTGATTCTAATATCAAAATACTATCCGAATCTGTCCAGGAATAAAAACACGAGATCTTGTGAGGATAAAGCAGATTTCAATGATATATACTGTAAAGGGCTTTATTTTCGCGGGGCTAAAATTTCGCGATTTGTATCTTTTAACATTTCGCGTTGGTTTAAATTTCACGGATAGTAAATATTTTAAGCTGGAATCATATACCCAAATTCCATTAACCTCCCTTCGGGGTGG
Source organism: Ostrea lurida (assembly GCA_903981925.1). NCBI lineage: Eukaryota > Metazoa > Mollusca > Bivalvia > Ostreida > Ostreidae > Ostrea > Ostrea lurida. Next base: position 25,395 of record CAJDSM010029914.1, read on the forward strand.
GTTTTTTTTTGGGGTAGTTGAAAAAATCGGGAAAATTGGGAAAAAAAAACCCACCGGAAAATTTCCCCCTTTACCGTAAAAAATGCATAGGAAAAAAAAAAAGTGTTTTGTGACCTTTAATTTGGCATGCAAGTGTACGTATTAATTAAATTGCATAATGGTTGTGTGGTGTTTAATTCATTTTAAACATTGTTTCTAATAATCACAGACCAAACATTAATTAGTTTTTCAATATTTACTTCGTAAATGATATTCTCAAACATACATGGCGTTTTGTTTATTCACCTGCTGTTATCAAAAAACGAGCTTGGGTTCCTTGACAAGCAAACTAAGGAACACGAAATACAAATAATCAAAAAGCTAGTATATCCGACTCCGTAAATCTTCTAACATAACAATATCAAATTAAAAAATGATAACGAGTCGATAAATTTCTGTTAACTTGTTTGTAATATGTTTCCGAGAAATATTTGAGGAAAACAACTATAAATAATTCTGTCAAATATCACTCAGCGGAAGCTAGTTTTAGTGAATAATCTGTGATTGTAAGAACGCCAAGTTTACTAGTCATATGATACGCCTTAAATCAGCAACAGGTGCTTCTGAATGTTTGCTTTCATTGCATGATAAAACTGATGAATGAACGAAGGTCATTTTATAAAAAGAAAATTTTCAGTGCAAGAAGTACATTACACTAATTCCAACGCAATTTCTGGGTGAAATCGAATGTTTTAACACAATTGCCAAGCACTGTGTTTCCTCATTCGCAACACTTCAATTAGAGTGAGATTAACACAAAACACAAATTTAGGGGAGAACTCGTACGTCAAAATCAATGCAATTAGTGATATACTGAAAGCTTTAAACAATACAGGCTAACGCAAAAATTAACAAAAATAGACTCTATTACATAAGACTCGTGACTTTATTCGCTCCACATTCAGTGAAGTATTTGGCAATTTCTTTGAAGATATTCCAAAAGTAAATCGAGCATTTCAGGGGATTTTTCTGCCACTTTTTAATTTCCTCCCACCTAAATATTTTGTTTTTGTTGAAAAATTGGAGGAAACCAATTTAACTTGCACTGAAATGAACAAAAGATTCTGCCCCGAATAATCTTTCCTAAAATTTGTAATTAACTTACAAGTAGTTTCAAAGTACCTTTGCTTGACTGTGTTCATGAAATTGCCAACAATGTGAATAATTTTCTGTCAAAAGTAACTTATTTCTGGAAAGATCTCTAAATTTCACACAATTTGAGAAGCAAAAATATGTTTGCTTTCTTTATTTAGGGTTTCAAGTCAGAGCGGGGATATGTTTAAACGATATTCTATTCACAAAATGAACGGTATTGGGCATCAGGTATAGCCTATTCTAGCTCTCTCTCTCTCTCTACATCAAGGTCCGAGTGGAAGTGAATACAGGAAAATAAGTAGATCTAGAAACAAATACAACGGCAGAATCGTTAAAATATACAAACTGAACATTTTTTTTTAAAAAAAAAGTCATTGTCTTTAATATCGAGACATTTTTCATCAAATACAAGTAAATTCAGTGACAGCAGATTGCACTTCACTAAGATATGAAACTAGACTGAGTCTTCTATGATCAAGCAAACACAAGACATTTGAAAAAAAACAACAACAACATTTTCAGAAAGGTGACGACACATACATGTATCACAAATTTATCTTACAAGAAATGGTCTTCAAAATCTGCAATATTAAATTGTTTGCATTGTTTCTAAGGCGACTCCCTTGCGTTTACCATAATTCAATTTCTTTGATGAAAGCGAAAGAAATATTTCTCAGGTGTATATTTAGAGCATTCCATGATTTAATAGTGGAGGTAGAAATGTATTATGTGGTCCTAACTTGAAGAAGACTTATTTAAGTCACATGTATCATCGGGGATATTTCAGCCATATACTGACTTTAAAGTGAGGTTTTGAACTTATTCTATGCCACAAATTTATTCCAAAACGGCAAAACCCCACTAAATACAGCCTCTGATTGGTTGTAATCAGAACATCTAGAAGCATACTTTTTTTCATTTCTAAATTAACATTGCAGTTTGCTTCATTCCTCAGAGGCGCAGCAACGAAAAAAATATTGGTACTGCTCGGAAGCGGAAGTGCACTGAAGGTGCACTTTTGCTATGGGTGTTTGGGAAATTTTGAAAAATTGAAGCAAATCTGCATTCTGGAGCCTTTTCAGAACATATAATGATATCCTACATCTAAAAAGTACTTGCTTTTTTCTATTTGCAATATTCCAAGCCATGCGTTTGATCATCTAATTCTAATAAAGTTTACTTAAATTTTTTTTTTATTCTTTTTTTTTTTCTTTTTATTTATTGGTTTTTAACTTAAACTTGTTGAAATTATTAGTGCGGTTTTCCGTACTTTGGATTTTTTTGGCCGTACCGCTTGCTACATCCATGCACCTTCCCTTTACCGTATATAGAAAATCATTACACTGTACTATTTTAAAAACACACTATGATCATTTAAACTGTCTAGTAAAATTGCATTGCGTCCCGTTATCTAAAACTGTTGCATGCGATCGAACTGAAATTCATCGGTTCTGCAAATCCGACGTGATTCTAATAGACCCTTCAAAACATGAATGTTTCTAACAAAACGGCCATAGTCTGCAGCAGTTTGACTGGAGAACGTTATGTTGCCCGAGACCGCAAGCTGAGAGGGCAGCATATCCCTTCTCGGATCAAATGAAACTGCTTATAATCCCTAATGCAACTGTTGAATATCGCTCTTTCCTTGTTACAAAGTTTTCACACGCCCACTCCCGAGATATAAACTGATCCGTCTAGATATTAATCTTTAACCAATAATTCAGTTAGAGCATTGATTTACATCGCTGACATACATCCACTCAAAGAAGAAAACAGTCGGATAAAAATACCGATTTTACTGACATCCTAAATAGCTTCTCATGCTATAAGTAATAATAGAAACCGCAAAAACGACGAGGGGTACACGCTAAACGATTTCGACACTCATGGGTTTTCCTACTGTCTTGACAGAAATATATCTTAGACATTAGACACAAGTGCCACTTCCTAAGATTCTCTAAATGTGCGAAACCCTACTTGAGTTGAGCATCTTTATCGGTTGTGCCAAACGTGTTTTAATTTTCGCTAAATAATAACTAGATGACATCGTAGTCTCCATTTCTTCCTCTAATTGTATTGGCAGTACGGGGTGATTTGCATGGACAATTAACTCCGGTGTAATAACAAGGATTCTAATTTTGAAATTCACGTGCCTGGGTCACATTTCAAAGGATACATGTACATGTACAATTACTTAAATTGTACTTTTAGATGGGAAAAAGATTATACAAGTTCAAAACCATGTGAATGTGTGTTTGCTTTTTTTTTTTATTTCTATAAATACCCGGTACTATAATCGGCTTACCGTGCTGTACGACGCCGATAACCCAATATTTTTTTTAACTACTGTAGGTTACGGCATGTACTACTAGTATAATAATAAGACCTTTTACAAAACATGTGCCACGTAATTTAAATTAATTTCACACTAAATATTTATTTTACTTCTACCTAGCGTCAGTAGATTATCAAATATAATGGACACTATATCACATCATATTCACCCACCCCCATCCCCTTTTGACTTGCAATCTCTATCCCTGGTGTTGAAAAATTCACAATTTTGTGCACCTCTTTCTTCTTCGTTTTTTAAATATGCTTCATTTCCAATGATAAAGACATTTGATCACTATGGCAATTTAGACCCCATACTAATGCCAAATCCCCTACCCCTGAGATCACGAAATTTATAATTTCCGTAGACGGGCTATCTGCTCCTTCTAGATATCCAAAAGTTTGAATTTCGTATCATTAGCATTATAGTTTCACACATGAACATGAATATGCCAAGTTGGCCCCACCCTGGAGTTAGAGCCTCTAATCCAAGGAGCCTTCCTGCTCTACATGACTACCGGTATGCAAACATGTAAATTTTTCAACTTGGCA
>CAJDSM010029914.1:29439-39943 GCA_903981925.1 Ostrea lurida
TGGTATTTAATAAGTTGTATTTTATACTGATTTTTCCCTTAACCGTTACAGAAGAAAATAGTAACCGTGTTGGAGGGTGGTTGTCAAGATACACAAAAGACAAAATTAATTGATGAGTAGAGAATAAATAAAATCCTTTCATTAATTAAGTAGGATGTTGGGATAGTGTAATTCCACCAAAGGGACAAAGATTCGCAGTCTAGGATGAGAGGCTTTGCGAATCCTAGACAAAGAAATTTTGTTTCCAGAGGTGGGATTTTTCCTTATCTAGCATGTAATGAGTATTGAAGGATTTTTTTCTTGCAATTTTTACCATAATATTTAGTGCATTGAATTTGGGGCTTTGAAGAAGATTCAAAATTATCAAAATTTTCATTTTGGCCATCTTTTCAGGAACTAATTAGATTGCAGAAAGAAAATACCCCAAATAGTGTAACTGTGTAACTGGGTTATAAGTGTAAACTACGATATGTACAAAGGATGGCCACTAGAACTATATCAATATATGGAAATCAAGAGCCGATGGGCCACATCGCTGAACCTGAGCACTGCTTCACGAAGAAAGAGCAGCAGTACACATTTAATCCCATATGTGCCCCACCCACCCTTCAGAGGGGGGATGGCATTATCTAAACAAACTTAGTCTACTCCATATCAGGAAGCTTTCAGGTAAATAATCCACTGCGAAAGAAGATTTTAAAAGAATTTCCCTATATATTTGCATGTTAAATATTGATCCTAGATTGATCAAGGACAACATGGCCCACTTACCCCTGGGGGTCATATTTGAAAGCAAAAACTTGAATATCTCCACTATATCAAGGAAGCTTTCATTAAATTTTCAGCTTTTCTGCCCAGTGGTTCTTTGAGTAAGAAGATTTTAAAGATTTTCCCTATATAATCATATGTAAAACTTTGATCCACTATTGGGCCTCATTCGTACCCCGGGGGTCCTGATTTGAAACAAACTTGAATCTCCACTATATCAGGAAGCTTTCATATGAATTTCAGCTTTTCTGGCCCAGTGGTTCTTGAGAAGAAGATTTTTAAATGACACCACCCTATTTTGCATTTTCATGATTATCTCCCTTTGAAGGGGGCCCAGTCCTTCATTGAATAAACTTGAATCCCCTTCACCCAAGGTTGATTTGTACCATTTGGTTAAATTTGACCCAGTGGTTCTTGAGAAGAAGTTGAAAATGTGAAGAAGTTAACGGACAGACAGACGACGGACAACAGGCGATCAGAAAGCTCACTAACCTTCGGTTCAGGTAAGCTAAAAAAAGTGAACAATGTAGTGCCAAAGACAAGAGCCAAATAGCTATGCCTAAGGGAGATAATCCTAATTTTGATATAATTCTAATTTTACGACTGCAATTAAATACATATCCGTATTTTGAAGCTACATGTACATAGTAAGTAACATAGTACATAGCAAATGGGCTGTAGAGACTACTAACCCATATTGTCTTCAAAATTTAATATGAAGCATGATAGGGATACGATGAACCATGAATTGTGATTTTCGTGATCTTTGTACTCTCCGGGTCTCCACGATGAACATGAATTGTGATTTTCGTGATCTTTGTACCTCCGGGTCTCCCAGATGCAGGAGAAAACACCCCAAAATAGCCATTTTTCAAAATTCTTCTTTTCTACCTTACCCATCTTAAAAGAAAACTAAATACATGGTGAGAAACCTCTACAAATTCGTGTAATTCATGAAAAAAATGGCCTATAATGAAACTATAAAAATCTTTGAAAAATCTTCTTTTTTACTTTTTATATCTTGAAGGAAAACTAATTTTACAGTAAGATAAAGCATGGAACTCTCTAGCGTGTTTCATGACCGTCCGTGTTGGGGTCTTCCTCCCGGTGGGACTAAAATAGTTCTATGTACACAATTAGAAAATATTCTCTTTTCCTGCACAGCTGAATGCATGGCAGAAAATGGATATAAGCCTCTACCAAAATAGAAGTGTTTTTCATTACCCCCAGGGCAGGGTATTTTAGTGACCTAATATCTCTTTTAGTCTGCGTCCGTAGTACAATGGACATCTTTTTTTCTTCTTCAAGATAACATTTCTTCATTTTTCTTTTCAAAATTGGTATGAAGCATCTTTTAGACGTGGGGCATCAATTTTAAATTTCAGGACTCCTGCCCAGGGACGTCGGCGACCGATCAAAATTTGCCAAGTTAAAAAAATTTACATGTTTTGCATAGAAATGGTATGAAGCATCTTTTAGACGTGGGGCATCAATTTTAAATTTCAGGACTCTTGCCCACGGGACGGTCGGGACCGATCAAAATTTGCCAAGTTGAAAAATAATGTAAGCAAGAGTCCTGAAATTTAAAATTGAACATGCCCCCACGCTAAAAAGATGCTTCATACCAATCTTGGAGAAAAGAAAAACTGAAGAAATGTTATCTTGAAGAAGAAAAAAGATGTTCCATGTACTACGGACGCAGACTAAAAGAGATATTAGGTCACCTAAAATACCCTGCCCTGGGGGTAATGAAAAACACTTCTATTTTGGTAGAGGCTTATATCCATTTTCTGCCCATGCATTCAGCTGTGCAGGAAAAGAGAATATTTTCTAATTGTGTACATAGAACTATTTTAGTCCCACCAGGGAGGAAGACCCCAACACGGACGGTCATGAAACACGCTAGAGAGTTCCATGCTTTATCTTACTGTAAAATTAGTTTTCCTTCAAGATATAAAAAGTAAAAAAGAAGATTTTTCAAAGATTTTTATAGTTTCATTATAAGGCCATTTTTTTCATGAATTACACGAATTTGTAGAGGTTTCTCACCATGTATTTAGTTTTCTTTTAAGATGGGTAAAGGTAGAAAAGAAGAATTTTGAAAAATGGCTATTTTGGGGTGTTTTCTCCTGCATCTGGAGACCCGGAGGGTACAAAGATCACGAAAATCACAATTCATGTTCATCGTGGAGACCCGGCGGGTACAAAGATCACGAAAATCACAATTCATGTTCATCGTATCCCTATCATGCTTCATATTAAATTTGAAGACAATATGGGGTTAGTAGTCTCTACAGCCCATTTGCTATGTACTATGTTACTACATATGTACATGTAGCTTCAAAATACGGATATGTATTTAATTGCAGTCGTAAAATTAGAAATTTATATCAAAATTAAGGATTATCTCCCTTAGGCATAGCTATTTGGCTCTTGTCTTTGGCACTACATTGTTCACTTTTTAGCTTACCTGAACCGAAGGTTAGTGAGCTTTTCTGATCGCCTGTTGTCCGTCGTCTGTCTGTCCGTTAACTTCTTCACATTTTCAACTCTTCTCAAGAACCACTGGGTCAAATTTAACCAAATGGTACAAATCAACTTGGTGAAGGGGATTCAAGTTTATTCAATGAAGGACTGGGCCCCTTCAAAGGGGAGATAATCATGAAAATGCAAAAAATAGGGTGGTGTCATTTAAAAATCTTCTTCTCAAGAACCACTGGGCCAGAAAAGCTGAAATTCATATGAAAGCTTCCTGATATAGTGGAGATTCAAGTTTGTTTCAAATCAGGACCCCCGGTGGTACGAATGAGGCCACAATAGTGGATCAAAGTTTTCATATGATTATATAGGGAAAATCTTTAAAAATCTTTCTTACTCAAGAACCACTGGGCCAGAAAAGCTGAAATTAAATGAAAGCTTCCTTGATATAGTGGAGATATCAGTTTTTATTTCAAATAATGACCCCCAGGGGTAAGTGGGCTAGTTTGTCTCCGAATCTAACTAGGATCAATATTTAACATGCAAATATATAGGGAATTCTTTTAAAATCTTCTTCGCAGTGGATATTTACCCTGAAGCTTTCCTGATATGGAGTAGACTTAAGTTTGTTTAGATAATGCCATCCCCCCTCTGAAGGGTTGGGTGGGGCCACATATGGGATTAAATTGCTTACTGCTTGCTCTTTCTCGTGAAGCAGTGCTCAGGTTCAGCGATGCTGGCCCATGGGCCTCTTGTTTCCAATTTGATATAGCTTTCTAGTGGGCAACCTTTGTACATATGTAGTTTACACTTATAACCAGTACACAGTGTACACTATTTTGGGTATTTTCTTTCTGCCAATCTAATTAGTTCCTGAAAAGATGGCCAAATGAAAATTTTGATAATTTTGAATTTCTTCAAAGCTCCCAAATTCATGCACTAATCTATGGGTAAAATGCAAGAAAAAAATCCTTCATACTCATCATGCTAGATAGGAAAATCCCACCTCTGGAAACAAAATTTCTTTTGTCTAGGATTCGGCAAAGCCTCATCCTAGACTGCGAATCTTGTCCCTTTGGTGGAATTACCCTATCCCACACTCCTACTAATTAATGAAGGATTTTATTATTCTCTACTCATCAATTAATTTTGTCTTTGTGTATCTTGACAACACTCCAACACGTTTATATTTTCTTCGTACGGGTAAGGAAAAATCAGTATAAAATACAACTTTATTAATACCAAGTAAGGTACTTATAAAAAAGAGTCACAATTATATAATGTACATCAAGGGGAATCTAGAAAAACAGTATGCATGTCGTTAGTGCTTAACATTATTTTTTTTTAAATTCATTTTAAAAGTTGTAATGCATATTGGACAAGAAACGCAATCAGTCTAATCAACAAGCACTGAAAACAGAGAGAGAAGCACCTGATACACCAGACTTCTCTAGATTTTCCGATATTTGTAAAATATATTTAAAAGATACAATTTTTGTGTCGAGACCAAAATAATCCATAACCATGCAAACCAAACTATGATTCCAAATCCACTTATGTCATCTGATTATTGCAATTTGAGATAAACACACTTTTATTTGGAAAAATTGTGACTATCTTAAATCTGATTAATACAATGAAAAGCACAGACAAAAAATATATAAATAAATAAAAATCAAACAGTCACTTGAATTATATATACAATATAAGTAGTACAGAATACCTTCTTTGTCATCAGGTGCGGAGATTTCAGAAGGTTTTCATTGACTTCCAGAAGTTGAGCTCTCACCCCACATGTTATAGTGTATGTAGAACCGTCCGAACAAATTACTTTACATAGCGGTGAGGAAGGAGTCAGGAGTTGTGCCCCCTGCAATACAATACCAGATTGTATGTAGCAGCACTTTTACAGGTAATATCCCAATCACTACATTTTGTAGGTTTATCATAAGCATGTCACCTGTCCCAAACCTGTGTGAATCGGCTACAAACTCACCTGTGCTCATAATTTACTTCATAAATTATGCATAATATACGCCATCTGAATTTATATCATAAAACAGGAATGACAATTCAGATTGAAAATCTGAATACTTGCAGAGAACATTAATAAAACAATAAAATGCTGTCTTTGTTGGTATAGTGTGTGATGAAGGAAACTAGCATTGCAGAAAAAAATTATTATAACCCGCGTTAGCGGGTTATGGAAATTTTTTCTGCAATCAAGTTTCCTTCATCACCCAATAAACCAACAAAGAAAGCATTTACAAGTATATTTTCGTGCACTTCTAAACATATAAACTAGATTTAAGTACTAAAATAGCATCATTACTTTATACGGAACAGCCAATTCAACCTTTGACCTTGGAATCGCTCCAATCCATATATGGTGATGACCATGCACCCAGGTGACACTACAAAACCGGATCTAACTAGTTTGCAACAAACATGCATTCAATGCCATGTCAATTTCAAAGGAAATATAGGAGAAAAGATTCAGTGAATGTAAATATTATCTATTACACCTATTGACAAATTAAAGACACAGCTGGTTAAAAGCACAGATTTTTTTTTATTTTAACAAGATAAGATCACACTCTCAAAGATAACATTCTCAAAAAAAAAAGAAAAAAAGAAAAGTTTCTCATCATCTGTTAAAATTTTGCTTTCATTTGCTCACATGTACATCTTTTCACAAACTGGATAAAAATCATTGATTTAAATAATATATAACAGAAATATGATGTTTGGTTTCCTTATGACTTCACATCAACTGCATTATTTAGGATTTTTAAAGATAGCATCAGACAAAGTAAAGACAGGTTTTTATCATAATCTGAAGATTTTAAATTCGGACACATCTTGTTATCTCAATCTCGATGGAGCTGAGAAAAAACTTCAAGATATCCTTGGGTTTGTGATATTGAGGTTAGAATTAATGCATAGATTGTTATAAGTCAAGAAGCCCAAGGGCCACATCGGTCACCTGAGTAATCGTTCACCTGTGGTAATTTTTTTTTTTTTTCAATGTTAGAATGCTAAAAAATGCTCATATGTAATGCTAAATCATATACTTTAGGAAAAGAAATTGAAATTCTAAATTAATGATTTAAATATTTTTATTAAATAAAAAGAGCTCTTGGGGATGAAACAGTCTAAATTATATTATGTTGATGTAGTTTGTTTTTCGCTGTTGACGCTTAACAAGTTTGCAGGGTCCGACATTCGCACTTGTCACTTCGCCATTTCCACCCTGATGTGAATTTTGACGACCTGTTTGTTAACATAGCTCGCCCAAATGACAACCTGATGACGAGTTTGGATTGTCAGAATAATTTCTATTTATTTGAAATAAGAATACAAATGAAAATAATGTGAAAAGAATTAAAATGCATTTCCTATTTGAAACTGAAAAAGAAATGCAATTATAGATTTAGAATACGTAATACATTTGAAGTTCCTTTTGTTTCATATTTTTGTTTGGGCGACCTGAAATCCGTTCGGGCAACCTAAGATCAGTATTTCGGTTGCCTGAACGGCGAGTCAAATTTCTGACGAGTGCCGAACCCCGAGTTTGTATTAACAATTTTGTTGAATAGAATATTCCTCAGCAGAATATTGATATCATAATTTGCAGATCTTTATCAATAAGATTTTGTATCAATAATATCTAATTTTTAATGATTTGTTATTTCATCTATTAATGCAGACCTACGACTCTTGGGTTTTTTATCCCTGGGTTTTATATCATTTTTTAACTGAAAACTTGAGCATTTCAAAGAAGTTTCACTGCATAAACAAAATTATCATAAAATGAAAGAAAGAGTGAGCAAGCTCACGAGGTGTAGCAGCCTCTCACATACCTCACGCTCCAACGATTTGCTTGAGAATGCTGTTATACAATGAATGGGCAAATTCCAAGCATTAGTGATGAGGGCACATCAACATAAAAAGCGGAATTATAAATTGCCTCCTTAAAAAGGATCAAAATCAGCATTGTTCCTTAAAAATGCCATTATCTGATCACAATTATGTCCTTCATTACTACAAAGTCTCACGAATTCTGTTGAGACGGTTTTCAGGTGGAGTTTGTGCTGGAACTGTTTTCTAGTAGTATCTTTCCATTTTCGTCAAGTCTTTCCGAAAGGTTCAGAAAGGGGCAATTTATGCCCACGAACAAACAGAACTTGAATCAGAATTCCTGTAAATATGCACATCTACACATTATTCCTTCAGTACTACAAGTTTCAGGATAATTCTGTTGTAGTGGTTTTTTCAGAGGAGTGCCTTGTCGGAACTTCTGTTGAGAAGATTTTTCAAAAGTTTGTTTTCCTCTAATTCACATCGTATTTGCAAGTCAAGTTTCATCAAAGTTCAAAAAGGGCGTATTACGGCCATCTTGATCCCCTATTGAGGGAGATAACAATGAGAGTGTTGAGCAACTCCAGGAGAAGATCTATCTGTAGGTTGTAAACTAACACATTGTGTAATCATCATGTATCAATTAGTTCTTCCATAGGTAACTAGTCTCATCATTATAAATTTAAAAAGAATTGCATATTTTTACAGAGACCTCCAGCCTTTGGTTTTTGTGAGAAAGAGTGGATTCTTTCGTCGAAATTTGTAGACACAAAACCCTATGTTTTGTTTCGTGTCAAAGGTTATATCGTTGATTACTTCTTTGGCACACTTCGAGAGGGGCTTCAGGATCAAGTGTCGATAACCGTTGCAAGCATAAAACAATGAAATTTCGCACTACGTTCACCAGGAATAAAAATTTCACTTGTGAATCTAAGAGCTACTATGGTTGATAACTCTGGGCGATGCTTGTCCCTCTTTGAAACAAGAACAAGTCGAAGATATTGTCTAACAGAATATATTCTGCTCTAAGAATCAGGACGTTAACAGACAAAAGCTACTTCACGCCTTTGGTTGAGGTGAGTAAAAAAGGAGGAGGTAAGTTCTTTGCGGAATGAAGACTCGACGCAAAATTAACTCCCCGTGTGAGTCCTCGCTGTTCAAAGCAGGTTCGCATGTTCTATTGAACAACGATATCTTTCCTTCTCAAAGCGTCTACTATGAAGATATCCATGGGGCGACGATATCAGATAAGATGTGCAATCCGAGGATTAAAATAACACTAGAGAGACATATCACGAGACAATATGTACTTAAGTTGAGCTGATAGGGCACAATAGATCTCTTCTCTGAGCATATCTCAGCTATGAGTCGTACGTTACACAAATAAACTAAAAAAGCTATATAAATAAAATGAAGTCGTCGTGTTTTCAGTGTTTTCTTCTTCATGGGCTGGTTTTCTTTACATAGAAGCGCGTCCTGTAGAACGGCGCTATTACATTCTTGTCGAACAGCTAGCCATTAACTGTTAGACCCTTCTTGAGGTCTGTATCGGACTTCTATGATCAGCATTTTGTCTCAATAAAACTCTGTTACTATAACGGACGGCGACCTAATTTGCTCCAATCTACCGTATTAGCAGTTGGGTTTCGAGTATAATCATGGACAACGACTGTTATATAAGTTCTAGCAGTATTAGAATTTTTGCCACCTTCCTATTGACATAAAACTTGAGACTGATGGCCAAAGACACAATTCTAAATATACAAAAATAACTGAATGTAAGTAACAGTGATTTTCATACTGTCAATTGTATACAGAGTGGACGCAGATATTTAGAAACATCTCTCGCTTCTTACAATAAGGAAAAGTATGGTCTCAGAATCATTGGTCTTTCAAGCATCATAAATTGTGAGGAAATTCTCATCACTTAGATTATTTAGTTAAATACTAGGTAAATAAATTTTAAAATACATTTTATCAACATCACAAGTATAGAACATTAGCAAATTAACAATATTATATAAAATAGAATTTTAATTTATGATCAATCATACAAGTTTAGGTAGATTATAGCTCTGATAACTTCGTGTATTATCCGCAGGGCGCTAACGCGAGAGTTTGCTGCGGTTCCACACTAAAATTAAGCGCCACCGATCGCTTTGAGTCTCCTGGTCTCTACTCAAAATCTATATACTATGTGAGAAAATAGAACAATGCTTCTAAATACTGTCTCCTCGAAGTAGCACTTGCTACGAGACACTTTGGAGTAACGTGAGATATTTCGACCCGAACGTGGTTCTGATATATGTCTATCGACAAATTTAGGGTCAGTTTATAGTAGGTAAACCATGGAATGGGCAGGTCAACCACTTAGTTGCGGAATCCACAAAGCTAATGTATAGTGGCAACTCATAGCACTCAAAGATCATAGAGCAGAGACCAAATGCATAGGATGACATAGAATTAATGAAACATGACCACATTGCGACTCTTAGGCCATCATGCAAGGACTTACTGTTCTTCTTACATACTATGTGAGTAGGTGTGCAATTATATGTATTCTCAATTTCAGGCGCCAAGATCAAAGTATAACAGATCAATTATAGTCAAAGATCATATTAGAATATAATATATATAAACACATCTTATCTTCATTATTTCTACCACATACTCCTCATCAAAACTTATTCAATTGTATTCTCTTGAATTCTTTCTTAATGTTGTCACCGCAAAGAGTCTTTAGATAAACTCTCTTTATTGTTTTGCGAGAGCCTATATGTTATGTCGAACTATTTAGAATATGATCTTATCAATTTCTATATTTTCTGTGTATAGTATAGAATTCAATCTGAATTGTTGACGTATAACTTTCATTCACAAAACTCTCTAATAGAGAATTTTAAAATACAATATGTGTAGGGAAAAATATACTATAAGCACAAAATTAGAGAAAATATATATCAGAAAAAAAATTTACTCAATAATCCTGAGGGAGAGGTGAATACAGAAACGGGCGTACATCTAGACTCGAGAATCTCAAAAAGGTGCCATTGGAGCAAAAGAAAAAATCATTACTGTGGAGATGAGAATTAAATTTCCAGTATGATGTTGATCATAATCGAGAGGAGTTTGTAGATACACCACATAATCTTACATTCAATCGTTATTATGTCAAGGTACATTCAATTACTTACGAGAATAAATACAATTTGGTTTCAAATATAAGATGCAGTCAGCTATCATTTTACACAGCCACGCTTCATTTCCGCAATTTATTCAAAGTTCAACGCTAATATAAATGCACGTGTGATAAATAAGAGTCAGAGTCTCCACACTGTATCTTTGTACATCAATGTTCTATATGTGTTGTTATTATCTTTTCATCTCTTCTCAATTA